>VZRJ01010885.1:118296-140467 GCA_013397565.1 Ptilonorhynchus violaceus
AAAAAAAAAAAAAGAAAGAAAGAAGTCTTCAGCTTGTGAAGAAGTCCATCAGTTTCTGAGATGCACTTGGTTCCACAGCACCAAAGAGCTTCGGCTCTCCCCGCTGGATCTGCTCACAGGGGGAGGGCCTGGCTCCCGGCGTTCCCAGAGCCCACGGGAGGAAGAGATGTGCTTCTCGTGGCCTTTCCTTGCATTCCTCTTCCTGGAAAAGTCTCAGCGCTCCAGAGGTGCCTGGGCCCAGCTGCAGCAGCCTTGTGCAAGAGGAAACACGAAGCTGCTCTTTTCTCTTCCTTTGGAGACTCCCATTGGTCTTGGAGCCCTTTTCAAGAACGCAATTGCTTTATTATTATTTAAAAATATTTCGCAGTTTGTTTGTTTGTTTTGTTTGTTTTTTTCAAAATAGCTGTCTTTTTTTTTGTTTTGTTTTGTTTTGTTTTGTTCCCTTTTTCCATTGCTTAAATTCTAGAAGCTCTTGGCGACTTCTCATTGCTGAGGACAGGGTGTTCCCTCCTGCTGATCCTCAGAGCAGCTGCCTGTCTCTGGTCCATGCAGAACACTCAGGAACTGGAGCTCGGACATACAGGGGCAAAGGGGAGCAGGGCCTCGAGGAGGAGGAGTGGGAGGACGGGCAGCTATCAAACCTCCACAGACTGGATTTGGTTCATCTGTGCTCTCATCACCTGGATACTGTTCAGGATTTTCTTCTGGTGTCCTGCTAAAGTGACCCCGACTCGCAGGATGTCCCTTGGGGAGGAAAGGAGACAAACACAAACATCAGAAGGGGTTTTCTCACAGCAGAACGAGATCATGGATGGTATTTAAGGTGATCTTTAAGGTCCCTTTGAACCCAAACCATTCTGTGATTCCACGAGAGTGGCATGCAGGGAGCTGAAAGATCCAGAGATTTATTCCAGGAACGGAGCAAACAGATGCAAACCCTGTGAAACCCCCACTCTTTCACTTTTTCTGGCTTATTGTCCAATCTTTGCATTTTCTACCTCCCTGCAGCACCCTGAGAGTCCTAAACCTCAACAGAGTGTGAAACAAAATGCCACAGGCCCTGCCCTGTGCTTGTGAGTCAATTTGCCTTAAATCTTCTACCCTTGTGCCATTTTGTTTGGATTCTCTTCCATTTTGTGACACACTGACCCATTTTTCCCAGCCCTAAGACAGGGCTGTCCTGCCCCCCCTCAGTGTGGATCTCACCCCCCATGTGCAGATGATGCTGTTCTTCGTGCTTTCCCTTTGAGCTGATAAAATCATGAAGTGATCAATTTTAGTACTTATCCCTGTGTTAAATCATGGTAATCTTGTTTTTGGACAGCTTCTATTTTTTATAGATCTTAGACACCTGAGAGAAAGAAAGGCCATGCCTAGAGCATGACTGTGGCTCTAAATTGTCCTGTCTGTGGCTCCAGCTGAGTTTGCTCTCATCTCCCTCTCGGTGGATAAACCTCAGCCATGAGATCTTCAGATGTTCTCCCCATCAGGGGATGGGAGGCCAAGTGACCCACACCCCACTCTGAGGATTTCCAGGTGCCTTTTCTCCTCGAGTGTTGGGAACAGACTTTAAGGGGAAGAGTGGCAAAACCCTTGCCTGGTTTTAGAGTGGAGGTGATTGGGCAAAGAAGGGTAAAGAGGAGCTCCAAAGGGGGAAAAATTCTTCACTCGTGTCTGTAAACCAGAATAAGCCTGGCTCTGCACAGCCCTGTGATTCCAAGCTTTCTGCCCTGGACATTGGATATTTGATGGGATATTGGGATTAAATTCTTTGCTCAGAGGGTGGGGAGGCCCTGGCACAGGTTGCCCAGAGGAGCTGTGGCTGCTCCATCCCTGGAAGTGCCCAAGGCCAGGCTGGATGGGCTTGGAGCAGCCTGGGACAGTGGAAGGTGTCCCTGCTCACAGCTTTAAGATGAGCTTTAATATCCCTTCCAACTCAAATTGTTCTATTGTTGATTCTTGACAGGTGATTTGGTGTCCCAGGTGTCCCAGCCTGCAGACAAACCTGTGAGGAGCCTTTCCAGTAGGTCAGTGTGGAAACCATGTGGATTTGGTGAATGGAATCAGCCCTCAGGAAACATTCACACTTTACTGGCTCTCCCAATCTGAGCAAACCAGCAGCTCCTCTGACATTCCTATGGACTCCTGCAAAGGCCAGTGAACATCAGGGGGTGCTGCCAGTCCTGCTACACCACAATTTCCCAAGGAAAAAGGACTTGGGACTGTCCTTCTCTCTTATTTTACATCCAGCCAAGCAGGTGAGGAATGTGGAATGGAGGTTTGCCAAAATTGCTGGGAAATGAACTGAAGGTGCTCTTGTGACTGTGGTGAAGGCACTCGGAGAGGACTTGAGTGACACAGTGAGGGACTGGGAGAGGTGGCATTTAAGGGACACTGGGGATGTCTGTGGAAGAACAGCCTGCATCAGAACTGTCTGCAGAGATACTGCAAACAGCAGAACCCAGGCAGGGCTGGGCTGTGGTGTGGGCCTGACACCTCTCTTTGGTCAAAGTTCTTCTCTACCCTTCAGATTTTGTGGAGCCTCCCTCTTTTTGTTGTATAAACACAGCCAATACTGTGCCAAAATCAGCCTCAGGGCCTTGGGATTGTACCACAGATGTCCCAGAGCAGCCAGAACTGCCATGGGAACTTCCCAGCGGCAAACGAGAACAAAAAGTCAGGAAAGGTCACAGTGGCTGTTTGTGTGAATGGATTCTGACTCACTGGGAGATTGAAGATCTGGATTTAAGCACCAAATCCCAAACCCTTCCTGGTCACAGGCTCAGAGACATTGCAGCATGCACAGATGGCTCTAAGGCTTGGCCCTCTCTGAGGGTTTCTCCACCTTCCTGCAACCAGCACTGATCCTTCACCAGCGCCATCAAAGCCCCAGCCAGCCCCAAGGGATTCCAAACCCCACCAGAAGTGGATTTCAGCTGCCTGCTCTCTCCAAAGAACTCACTAAGAATTTGTCACTGCAGGGTGTTTTTAGTGGATGCAGGATGGTTTTAGAGGATGCAGGACAAACCTGAAGCCACCCCCCACGGGGGGATCTCAGGAAGGTGTGTGAGGGGAGGTGTCAGAGGCTGGACTGGGCTCTGCTCAGTGGGGCAGAGCAATAGGATGAGAGGCCATGGGAAGAAACTGATGCCCAGGAAGTTCCACCTGAACACAAGGAAGAACTTCTTTACTGTGTGGGTGGAACAGGCTGCCCAGAGAGGGTGTAGAATCTCTTTCCACAGACACAATCCTGAGTGAAGTGCTCTAGAAGACACTGCTTGAGCAGAAAGGTTGGACTGGATGAGCTCCAGTGGTCCCTTTCAACTGTAACCACCCCATGATTCCATGACCTGGCCTTCCAGAGGCCTTTCTTAGCAGAACTTTGTTTGCAGCATGCTTGTCCCCATCAGTACACCACCCAGCCAAGAGGACTGCAGAGTGCAGAAGTGCCCTGGAGAATTGTCTGGTGCTGGACTGAGATCTCCATTTGTTCCATGTGGGGCCCCTTGGGGGGTGCTCATTGTCACAGTGTGATGGTGGGGAGAGGAATTCTGCAGGTGCAGAGGGACAGACACTGGTCTGGAGACTGAACAGATTCAAAGTGGCCCCAACAATTCTATGAAACTGCATCATATGAAAATAAAATCTAATTTGATACCAATTGTTGTAACACTGCTGGGACCTTCCCTCGTGCTTTGGGACTCAAAGCCTGGCACTTACTCTACAGTCATCTGAGATACCACATCAAAGGTGGTGAAACCAGCACTGGCAAAGCTCTCCTTGTACTGGCTCATCTTGATGGCATCCAGCCATTCATCCACAGTGTTGAAGCTGGTGTAATCCGGGATTGTGCGGTCCAGGAGGGGCAGGTTCATCCTGAAACATAGAAATGGGGAGTGAGCAGGCAAGGAGCTGCAAACACGACTGTTCCTGCACCTCCAGCAGCTGGAGGCCCCTGGACCAGCATCATTCCCAGCGCAGGCATTGCAGAGCGTTGTGGAATTCCACCCAAAACCACTGTTCTGCCGAGGGAAGGACTGTGTAGGGCATCAGGGAAGCCCTTCTGGATCGGTTCCAGACTGGAGCAGGAGAGGCAGGAGCCATCAGAGATGATGGGATGCAGCTCTAAAATCCTGGCTGCACAAGGGGAGAAAGCTCATTCTCATGATAGGACCAGTGCTTCCCACAGGTTGGTGTATCCCAGCCCAGGGAACTCCACACTGCCCCACAATGCTTTATCTGCTTCCAATGCAGTGAGACTGGAACAGCAGAGCAATCCCACTCCTCCAGCATCCCCACGTACATGAAACCAAGGTGCTCCTCTGTGTGCAGAGTGCACTGCCCACAGCCTGGCTGTGTTCACCAGAGCTGCCCAAGGACAGGGACCGGCCATCTGCATCCCTGCTCTGTGGCTGCACCACCCCTGGGAGTGTCCAAGGCCAGGCTGGACGGGGCTTGGAGCAACCTGGGATAGTGGAAGGTGTCCCTTCCCATGGCAGGGGATGGAATGAGATGGGCTTTAAGGTCCCTTCCACCCCAAACCATCCTGTGATTCTGTGATCTTTCAATGCCCTCCCTATCAGGGATCAAACACAGGCCAAGCTCTAAAGCAGCTCCTGAGAGGTGCAGGGATGAGCACCAGGACCCAGAGGACACCAGAGCTGCCCAGGGGAGCCAAAGGGCAGGAGGAGGGCAGAGACACGTACCCAGAGGAGAGAGGTGCCATGGCTTTCAGGCTGTTGGGGTTTCGGATCATTTTGTCCAAGGTGTTGACAATCTGCCCGAATTTGGGCCTGTGGTTCCGGTCCTTCTGCCAACAGTCGAGCATGAGCTGGTGCAGGGCGTTGGGGCAGTCCATGGGCGGCGGCAGCCGATAGTCCTGCTCGATGGCATTTATCACCTGCACGAGGGGAAACAGGCACCAATCCCGTGGGATAAAACCTGTTTAATTCATGATGGTCCTTCCCTTGGATCCTGAGGCTGAGGGACATGACTGACCCTCAGCCTGCACTCTCCAGTGCCTCCCACCTCCCCACCACCTCCCACTGTAACTCCCAGCCTGTGGTGGCTCGGGTGGGGTGTGAGGAGTCCTGGGAGGTGACCCCAGCCCTGCCCAGCCGCCCAGCCACCCAGCCTGGCTGGCTGATTGTGATGATGTCTCCCAATCCAGGGAACATCCCTGCTGCCCTGACAGGATGTGCGATCCCGCAGCTCCAGGCATGAGGCGGGGGAGTCAGGGAGAAGGGTTTGTGTTTCCAGCAGGACACGGCACAAGAGCTCGCTGGGAGAACATCCCCATCCAGGGAAGGGGGGTGAGTCACAGACAGGGAAAGTGTCCCTATATTTTCATCAGTGGTGTTTTCTGCTGCTGACACAAACCAGCTCGTCCAGGTGACAGGGTCGTGCCGTGGTCTGGGTGTGCTCAGTCAGCAGGAACAGCTGGATCTCCCTGCAGTGCTGTGCAAAACACCATGGGCAGGACTCAAACCTCAGTCAGCAGAGCCAGGCCCAGGAGAACTTGGCTGCAGTGTGCACCTGGCCAAAGAAGGGCTGCAGCACAGCTGGCCAAAGCCACACTGCAGCTCCAGGCTGATCCAGGAAGGCTTTGGTCTCTCCTTACTGCTCCAGTTCTGGGAAAATGTCTGGTCTTGCAATGTCCAGCAGAACAAGGGCTGGAGGATCTTCTTCAAGGGAACCCCACCTCCCTGGCTGGACAGCGTGGTGCCCCATGGGGCCTGTGAAGGTCTGACCAGAGGCATCTCCTCCACAAGTCCCCAACAGGAGGGGCAGCCGGGAGATGTTGGCTTCTGCTCCCAGGGAACAAGGGGCAGGACAAAAGGAAATGGCCTCAAGTTGCACAAGGGGAAGTTTAGATTGGATATTAGAGAAAATTTCTTCATGGAAAGGGTTGTTAAGAACTAAAACTAGCTGTGCAGGGCAGTGGTGGAGTCACCTTCCCTGGAAGGCTTCAAAAGGTGTGTGGGTGTGGCACCTGGGGACGTGTTTAGGTCGAACATGGCAGTGATCGTTGATGGTTGGACCCAACGATCTCGGAGCCTTTTCCAACCTCACTGATTCCATGACTCTATGGGCACCGATGTGCTTTGTGCAGCTCAGGGATCCTCCCAAGCAGTGCTGAGCCCCAGCCCAGCCCCCTGGGTGACAGATCTGCCCAGGCCAGCAGCAGGGGAGGCGCAGGGTGGGGACCAGCAGCGCACGAACACCAAGCCCTCATCCCCACCCGGGCTGAGCCGTTCCCAGCCAGTCCTGCTGCCATCAGCCACCTCCCAGAGGCAGCCCCAGCCCCACGTGCTGTCCCAGCAGCCGCCGCAGGCGCTCACACCCCAGGGTCAGGAGGGTAATCTGCCCTCAATGCCCGACACGCTTCCCGCAGCGGGACCGGCCGCGCTTAAGTGGTGACAGCTCCGGGGCAGCGTGTCCTGCAGAGGGACAGGGGCAGCAGGGCCGTGTGGCACTGCACTGGGCTGTGTGGGATTGCACAGGGCCGTGTGGGATTGCACAGGGCTGGGACAGCAGCTGCAGCAGGAGGGGACGGGGACAGGCAGGGCTCTGCCACCCCTGGCACAGCGATCGGCGCTGCCGCGGCACCGCGGGGCTGGCAGGAGAAACCATCCAGGGGACAGCTCCAGGAGAAGGAGCAGGGAGAGGGAAGGTGCACAGCTACAGGGACACCTGGTGCGGGACGTGCTTGAAACTGAGGTGACAATGAAGCCTTAGCAGGAAGGGAATTGTCCTTGCTGAGGAGGGCGGACTCCCGTCCCTGTGCCTCAAAGATGTGAACATGTTCCTGGTAAGGCAGGGGCAGGGGCAAGGCTGTGAACAGCCAAAGGTTCTCAGGCATCATCCAGCTGCTCCAGGCTTAGGGACTCACATTAATTAATTTCCCACCAGGCAGCAGGGAGGAAACAGCCCCACTCTGGAGAAGCCTGACGTGGCATGGATGGAGATCTGCTGACATGATAAGGTCTCATCTGCTGTAGGGGCAGGAGTCAGGTGGGAGCTTGGCTCTCACTCTCTCCCTGTAAGGGAAGGCTTTAGGCTTCCAACCCAAGCCATTCTGTGACTTTGTAGCAGACCTTCCTGGAGTGCCTGTGATCCCTGCAGACAAAGCTCTGCTCCAGGAGCTCTCAGCTCAGGGACATTTCCTTTTCCACCCACCTGCTCCTTCAACACCTCAGCACCTGCCAGCACCCCTGGGGTGCTCCACTTAACCCTGTCTGACTGCAGTGGGTGCTGTGCCACCCCCAACCTCTGCCACAGCAGCCAGAACAAATCCCAGAATTATCCCATTGCTGCTTCCAAAGGTGTTGACCTCGGACACATCTCCCAGGACAGAGAAGCTCCGGACGCGCCACAGGCTGGGATGAGCCGTGGCCACGCTCTGGCCTTGCAATGCTCCCCATTCCAGTGTTCCTGCCCCTGCTTCCCCCAGAACTCACATCCTGGTTGGTCATGTCCCAGTAGGGCCGCTCTCCGTAGGACATCACCTCCCACATGACGATCCCGTAGCTCCACACGTCGCTGGCCGAGGTGAACTTGCGGTACTGAATGGCCTCAGGCGCCGTCCACCGGATCGGGATCTTCCCCCCCTGCGGGATGAGAACAGGGCATGGTAACAGAGAGAGCAGGAGCCACTGAAAAATGTCAGCGTCCACAGTATCTGCCTGCAATATCCTGGTAAAATGCCAGGAGGAAGGGAGCACAGGACCATCCCTCGTGCTACATCAGGATGGATAAGGATTGTTCAGCCACATCAGGAAGCCTTCAATGATGATTCTCCCCATTTGGTGACCCATCCCCCAACTCTCCTGAGGAAGGAGCTTTTCCTGTTATTCGCCTTGAGCCTCCCCAGCCATGTTTTTGTCTATCAGCCCTTGTTGTATCATCTGCTGCCACTGCAGAGTTTGGCTCTGTCTCTTCATAACTGCCCTGCAGGTCACTCACAGGTGTCCCCTCTTCATCACCTTCACCAAGGCCAGCTCCTTGCACTTGCCTCCTGCTCCAGTGATCCTCAGCACAGCAAAATGCCCACGGTGCTAAGAGGGTCTTTGGTAGAGAAGTGAATGGCCAGGAATGCAGAAAAGTCCAAATTGATCTCCTTCCACTGTACTGCTGTCCCCTGGTTATCTCCAGAGCAGAATCAGGGAATTAGAACACCCTCCTCTGCAGCCTTCTACAGCTGCAGGCTCTTTGAAGTCAGTGACACCACTCCTGGGCTGAGTCCTGGTGTCCCAGTCTGTCTGTGGATACACACCTGGTCCAGCAGGTTCTGATCCTTCAGTGAGGGATGCAGGGTCAGGTGGGAAATGGGATGGACAGGGTGGGCACTGGGGTCTCTGTCCCCTAGCCCTGGAGAAATCAGGACTCTCCCACTGAGGAGTTAAGCACAGGAGTGGCACACACAGAGTGAGGACACAGGGATTGCAAGGCTCTGCTTAAGCCCTTCCTGCTTTCTGATTTTCTACCAGGGGCTTTGGACTTGAGCCATTCACTCAAGGGACCTTCTGAAGGGAAAATCTTCCTCTGTGCTGGAAAAGAAGCAGAAGTGTCTGTGTTTTGTGGCTGTGAGAAGATTAAAGAACATTATATTTTGTCAATGAGTAACTGCCATGTCTTATTAAGGGTCTCCCAGGACTTCATAGTACTCAGCCCCAATACATGCCAGAATAATGACAAAAAGATAATGTTCCTTAATCTTCTCACAGCCACAAACCTCAGGCAAAATATTCTGTTTTCCACAAGAGGGGAACACGAAGCATTCCACACCAAACGTGATGTCCTCTCCACCAGGGAGACTCTTCATGGCAAGCAGTGGATTTCAAAAATGGCTAAGAAGGAGCCCCTAAAGTAGAAATTACACTTTGGAGGATCCTTGTGGGGAACTCACTTCAGTGAGACCTCCCATGTCTCTGGGGTCTGACCCAGAGCTTCACCACCCTGAAGACTTTCCTAAGGACCAGCACGAAGCTCCCAAGCCAGAGCTCGTGGCTGCTGCCCATCCATGGGCAAAAGGTCACTGGGATAACGATGATAAAAACCATTTTGCAGAGGAAGATGCTCCTGGTTCTCTGATACAGCAGGTGCACATATTCTGTCATTACAGATAATAAATGTCCTGCTACAGTGCCCACAGTTCAAGGAGAATAAATTAGGGATGACGAATTTATTATTAGAGAGAAAAGCTACAGGCACAATAACAGGGAGAGAGAACAGCAGTAAACACCATGTATTTAGTTAACAAAGGGAAAGTTAATTGGCTGTAAGGAATATGTTGTGAAAAATAAATGTTATTAGTGCTTCTAAAAGCCATTGATGGCTGTGCAAGATGGACGAGTTGATGCCTGAAGCTACAAAAGTTCAGATGAGAACAAACCCACACATTTTTAGGTGTTTGTTAGGTATCCAGCTACTGATAAAATTCACTAAGAGCTATGCCAGGCATCTCATCACTGCCAGCTTCAAAAGACCCAGGAGAGATGATTTCCTACAGGTCATGCCCCAACTCTATCAACACTCATTTCCAAGAATTCCTGCTGTGGGCACTGATCCCGTTGCACCGTCACAGAACGATGCCGTGTGGGGTTGATGAGAACTCCTGGCTGAGATCTCACTGAGCAGCCACAAATGATCCTTTGGTCCTGGTGCACCTTCTGCAGCCTGACACAAGCCACGATCCTGGGTGGCACCGGTGTCCCTGGCACCGTGGTGTTCCCGGGAAGTTGGTACATGATCGTGAAGTCATTTCTAGGAGTGTTTCTCTGTTTAATTTGGACACTCTCTGGAAGATCAGTATCTGGTATCTGGCACACATCCACACTTCCCACACTTCAGTCTGTCCTTCCTGGGGCTGAGCCTGTGAGATGAGATGAGGAAGGACAGCAGGGCAGCACGACTGGACAGTGATGTGAAAAAAACAGAATTGCTGCCCTGGCAACGAATCTGTCAGGGCAGTGTCTCATCTCAAAGCATCCCAGCTGGATCCCACTGGGAGGGCGCGGTGCACGATCCCAAGCAGGGGCTTTTCATGGACATGTGGGTGTTTGCAGACATGTTTGGAGGAAGGCTCAGCTACCACAGCAACGACAAGAGAAAATCTTCAGTTTATCTCACTGGACTTTCCCGTCTGGGACACCCTGAAAAACTCCCCCCATTGTCACGGGGTGGGGAGGCCTCCCTCTCCCACTCCTTCCTCCTCCCCGCCCCTCCCTCCCGGGAAGAGCAGCGTTACCAGGGCGCTGGTGTAGGTGGGGTCGGAGGTGTCGTCCTCCAGGAAGCGGGAGAGGCCGAAGTCGGACACCTTGCACACCAGGTTGCTGTTGACCAGGATGTTGCGGGCAGCCAGGTCCCGGTGCACGTAGTTCATGTCCGCCAGGTACTTCATGCCCGCGGCGATGCCGCGCAGCATCCCCACCAGCTGGATCACCGTGAACTGCCCGTCGTTTTGCTGGGGACACGGGGACGGGGTGAGAGGAGCAGAGTCACAGCCCCTCGCGGCCAGGAGAGCGGCCAGGAGCCTCTTCCCACACCCACGGCAGGATATCCCACGTTCATTCCCTCCCGGAGTGGGGAGTGCAGAGCTCACGGGGCTGGGAGTCACCTCACACAGCCCAAGGACACCACTACAGTGGCTCTTGTCACCCACCCCGCACAGGAGAGCTCAGATGGGGCAATCTATTCCTATTAACCAATTATTTCCCTTCAATGGAGTCAATTACCCACTTCAAACCCAGAGCTAGAAACATTTAGACCGAGCAGCTGGAGGTGGAGTCCCACCGGGTCAGACTGTCCCTCAGTGTCCATGGGTCAGTCTGTGTGTGCTCCTGTAGGCAGGTAGGCACAGCCTCTCTCTGGGATCAGTGGACAGACATGTAAGGGATGACAGCCCTGGTGCCACTTCCAGAGACACAGAGCCCTGGACTATGCAGCAGCTGCCCCAGTGGCAGGGAATGCTGGGCAGGGAACAGCACTGGGAAGGGAACCTTCCCCCCAAGGCCTCCCCTGTGCCAGCACAGCCTCTGGAGCCGCCCTCTCCCAGGATCTCATACCCGCAGGAAGGAATCCAGCGAGCCATTCTCCATGAACTCGGTGATGATCATGACTGGCGAGCTCTTGGTCACCACCCCCTCCAGGTGGATGACGTTGGGGTGGTCGAACTGCCCCATGATGCTGGCCTCGCTCAGGAAGTCCCTCCTCTGCTTCTCCGTGTAGCCAGACTTGAGGGTCTTGATGGCCACAAAGATCTCTCTTTTGCCAGGAAGCTTGAGATGCCCACTGCACACCTCTCCAAACTCCCCTGCGAACACAAGGCAGGGCTTGTCAGCCTCCCCCACCTCTGCTGTGCCCCCCAGGGACCTCCTGGCCCCAGCTGTGCCTGAGCTGAGCACCCACCCTCTGATCCGTGTGTCCTCCCCCCTCCACAACAAAGGCCCCCCTCCAGCTGCACTCATCCCATATTTGCACGTGGGAACTGATGGTTTTGTCTCTGCAGCACTGGGCTCCCCTGCTCCTTCCAGTCCAGGCTGGGGCTAAGTGAGATCTCAGTGACACCAGTGTTCCCAGCACAGGTAAGGCTAAACCCTCACCAAATCCCGGCCTGCGCTGCTGAGGGCCAGCCAGCCACCCCCAGGTCACCTACCTGCCCCAATCACCTGCTCGATTTTGACACAAGAGATATCGATTTCTTTTGCAAATTCCCTGACAGCCTCGTTGGGATCCTCGTAGGTGAACGGGTCGATGTAAATCTTCATCCCTGGAGTCACTGCGTAAAGGTGAGGGAGAGAGTGAGACCGAGGGATGCAACTGGAATGGCTGGGATCAGGGAAAAGAGAAACCTGTTCCTGTGAGGGTCTTTTCACCTCAGCAAGTTGCACAATCAAGGCATGAAGCAGACAGAGAGAAACAGTTTGAGAAAGAACATGCAGAGCCGCGTTTCACAGGACTGTTAAAGCTGCATTGAATGAATATTGGCCCTCAAGTCACTGTTGGGGCAGTGGGGGGCTGCATCCTGAGCTTGGACTATAAACTGCAGACTGATTCCTCCATGGGGGATGTGTGATCCCCCCAGGAGCTGTGCAGGCAGGGGGGACAGTCCAGTCTGCCCCGTTCTCCTAACAGGTAACTCTGTTTGAGGCTGGCTTCCCTCTTGGGAGCCCCAAGACAAGCTGTGGGGGACACTGGGAAAATTGCCAAAGGCAGCTTCCTCCTGCCAGGCAGAGCAGGGGACAGTGACAGGTCATGGGAAAGGCCTGGGACCAAGGGAGTTGGAGAGGCTGGACTGCTGCAGCCACATCCCAGCCAGCTGCACTGTGGGACAGCTCTCACCTGTGGTTCTCCCCTTTCCATACTCATATTCTGGCCTCTGGCTCACTCCAAAATGGGGTATTTGGTGAGCAGAGCTCACAGCTCAGTAAATGAAGAGCACCAGACCATGACTCCCAGCCCCAGGATGCTGGCTGGACTCAGGGGGTTCTGCAGTGCTCACAGGCAGCCCAGGCCGTGGCAGTTTGCTGCAGTCTCTCCACAGCCATCGCTGCTGGGGGCTGAGCAGGGACTGAGCCCTGGGCAGGTGTGCTGGGTGAGGAAGGGGCTACAAGGCCCCCCCAGGCCCTGCACCAGGTGTACCACTGTGCAGGCACAGCGATCAAACCCATCCCAGCCTGGAGCTGTCGTGTCCCACACCAGGGCTCTGGAGAACGTGTGAATGTGTGTTTGCAGCCCAGGCTGACAAATAACTGAGAGCTGCATTTACATAATCTCTCCTGAAAAGTGTCATTTTTCCTGGTAAGTGATAGCGAGGCAGCCAGCACAGGTTGCTGGGGCACAGGGCTGCAGCTCTGCCTTTTGGGACGTGTTTCCCTGGTAAAAGCAGGAGCAACAGCGAGTCCTGAGTGGAAACACGACTGGTGTTTTCCATGCTCTGAGCAAGGCCTGGATTTGTACAGGAACAAGGTATTAAAAGGGCAGAAACCCTGAAGCTGCAAGTAGAACACGAGGAAAATCACAACTGAGACTGGAATAAAGCAACATTAGAGCAACAGGTGAGGGAGGAGAAAGGAACTGCAGGGACATGCAGGCAGGGGTTAATCATAGAATCACAGAATGGTTTGGGTTGAAAGGAATCTTAAATGACCTCATCTCCCTGCCATGGGCAGGGCCACCTTCCACTATCCCAGGTGGCTCCAAGCCCTGTCCAACCTGGCCTTGAGCACTTCCAGGAATGGGGAAAGAAGGATGCACTGGGGTGAGGCAGGGTGTGCAGCGAGGCTGAGAGCAGGAATGCTGGATGTGAGGGAGTGCCTTGCACAGGGATGTTGGAAGAGGGAGGCTGCAAGAGAGGGCATGTTAGGTATTGTATTATAGACCTATATATAGATATATCTCGTATCTTCTGGGAATCTGGGAGCACTGGGATGGGCTCTGGCAAACATGTGTGGGACCCTGGCAGGACAGGGATAGGTCAGGGAAGGGGCCTCACTGCTGCCCAGGAGGTGTCAAAGCTCAGCAGCTGGAAGAGCAAGGCACGGTGCGGTGGCAGAGGCACAGCAGAGGGTGAGGCTGCAGGGGGTGCTGGGTGTCCCGGGGGTCTGGAGAACAGGCCCTGACAGGGATGCAGGGCCGAGAGCAGGGCAGGATGGGGGGTGGGAGCAGGCAGAGCCCCTCTGCCCACGCACACATGCACGCGCCCGGCCCGACCCCCCGCAAGCCCCGAGTGAGCAGGAGCACGAACCGAGGAGCGAGCGGCCCCCCGGGGCCGGGCCGGGCCCCCGGTACGTACTGTGGCCACTGGTGTAGTGCTGCAGCTTGTCCGTGTACTCCGAGTCGGCGCGCTCAAAGCCACGTCTTCTGGAAGGGAAGGGAGACCTGAGCACAGCATGGGCCCCTCCGGCTGAGCGTGGGCTGCGGGGCACCTCTGTCCCCTCACGGGCCATCCCCAGTCCCCAGCCCTGCTGCGGGGGCACCTCTGTCACCTCATGGGCCATCCCCAGCCTCCTCCTGCTGTAGGGGCACCTCTGCCTCCTCACCAACCATCCCCAGCCTCCTCCTGCTGTAGGGGCACCTCTGCCTCCTCACCAACCATCCCCAGCCCTGCTGCAGGGCACTTCTGTCCCCTCATGGGCCATCCCCACACTTCCCCTGCTGCAGGACACCTCTGTCCCCTCACGGGCCATCCCCAGCCCTGCTGTGGGGCACCTCTGTCCCCTTCCCAGGGGACCAGCCCCCTGGGGTGTCCCAGCGTGCCCTACCTGCTGCACACGATGCCGATGACCACGACGGCGATGAGGAACACCAGCCCCGCCGCCGAGGAGCCGATGATGAGCGGCAGCTTCTCCTGCACGCTGGTCTGGTACTCGGCTGCACACAGGGAAGAGGGAACGGGTCACTGTGGCACGGATGGGCCATCCCTCAAAAGTTCATCCATGTCAGAGCAGGGGCCATATTTGCCTCCTGGCATGGCTTTGGACAGTCAGGTCCCCCCTCAGGTTGGGGGATGTGCCCCAGGAGGAAGGTTGGATGGAGTTATCCCTTTCGGGAGGAAAGTTTAGTCCTGTGGATGCGTGCTGTGCCTCGTCCCTGGCCTGAGGGCCAGAAAACTGGCTCGGCCTGTTTCATTTAGCAGCACAAACGTAGAAAATTAAGATGTGGCTCTGCGTTTGTCATCACCAGCTGTGCATGTAGAAAACATAAATTTTGCTTTCCTCTACATCCAGCTGAGCACACACACCCCCACGGCAGAAAAGCTGGGCACAAATTAGCCCAAATTACGGGATTCTCCGCACGGACCAAACACCCGGGCCTCTCTCCGGGTCCTGAACACGACTTGTGGACACACCCTTGAAGGGACTGACAGCCAGGGGACAGCACTGCCGCCCCTGCAGCTCCATCCCCACGCCTCCCCAGGCCCCGTGTGACCCCCCCAGGGGCAGCTGCAGACTCACCCTCGGTCATGGTCTGGAAGTACATCTTCCCGCTGTAGCGGCCGTAGCCGGCCACGGTGCGCGCCCGCACCTGGAACACGTAGATGGTGCCGGCCTTGAGGTTCTGCACCGCCACCGTGTTCGTGGGGCTCTTCACTGTGGTCGAGTTCAGCTCGCTCAGATCCTGCCAAGGAAACACAAATCTGACATCAGAAGGATCAGCCCAGAGCCAGGCGCTGCGTTTCCGGAAGGAGGAAGGGCGGGAGGCCAGGGTGGAGAGACCCCAGGGTGAGACCATGGGTCGGAACAGGTCCTTCCTCCTGGCAGGGAGACACACAGGCGGGGATGTGAGCGTGGATCTCCCTCACCACTTCTCAGGAAAGGCCCTAAAGAAAGTATTAACTGGAAAACTCGTGTTCCTTTTCCAAGCCTTCTGGTCAATGGAGATGGGAACTTCTTCCCTCTTCTGTGCCCACTTTCTCTTAGCACCGTCCTCCTCCCTCACCCGCTCCTCAGCACACTCTCCATTTGCTCCTCCCCATCTCCCATCTTTGCCAGGAGGCAAAACCCGCCTGAACAGCAGGTTCTGGACCTCAGGAGAACTTCTGCTCCCACCCCACTGCCCAGGGCCTGCTTCTCCAAGGGCCACAGCCGAGTTCCCAATGCTGGGGAACCCCAGGAGAATATTTAGAAGTGATAACAGTGAGACTTTTCCCAAACTTTTGTCCTGCCCCTTGCCTGCAGTTTTTCTAGCTGAGGACTGGAGCAGTCACACAATGGTGCAGGTGGCATTGTCCTTGTGCAGGTGAGGGATCCATCACTGCCCTCAGGAATTGTGCTCTTAGCTGAGGATCAGGAGCATTAGAGGATAGGCAGGATCTCCTCATACAAGAGAACAGGCAGTCCCTGTCTCCCAGGGACATGCAGTCGACAGAGGAAGGTGACAGAGGGTCCTAAATGTGGCCAGAGAAAGGTGGCCAGAGCCTGGCTGCCATGAAGTCCCAAAAGTCAGGGAAAAGCAGAATGCAAACAGCACCACGCCTCTGGAAATCAGAGAGCTCTTAGGAAAGCCAAGCGCCCAAGGAAAGGAGGTGCAGGCACAGAGTTTGGAATCCAAAGCCTGTAGTGACACTGAAGGTGCTCATCCCTCCTGGTGCCACACGGGGTCTGGCAGGTCAGGCAGGAGCAGCAGATGGAACAGCAGCAGCTGACAGCCCAAAATCTGAGCTGGCAAATTCACTGTGAGTCCCCGAGATCTGCTGACTTCAAGTCACTGCACCTCAGTGAGGAGGGGTCACCTCGTGGGACACAGGCAGGGACTGGCAGAAGTCACACACGAGGTTTGGGGAACCCTAAGTGGGACTGAGGGTGTGACCAAGGGACTGGCCTCTGTCCCAGCTCTGAAATGACATTGGGGTTGCACTGAGGGATTTCTGCTTTTCCCATGGGAACACGAGGTCAGAGTGAAACTCCCAACAAAGAGAAAGCATCTACTTCTGCTACCAACTTGTGCAGTGGGTGCTGAAGGACAGAGGGTAACAAAGGGGCAACCAGGCAGGAGAAAGGTCCCACAGAATCACCGAGGTTAAAAAAGCTCTCCAAGTTGGAGTCCCACCTCATCACCAGCCCAGAGCACTGAGTGCCATGTCCAGTCATTCCTTGGACACCTCCAGAGATGGGGACTCCAAACCTCCCTGAGCAGTCCCTTCCAATGCCTGACCACCCTTTCCATGGAGAAATTCCTGCTGATGTCAACCTGAACCTCCCCTGGCACAGCTTGAGACTGTGTCCTCTTGTCCTGTTGCTTTTTCCCTGGAAGAAGAGACTGACACCCACCTGGCCACACCCTCCTGTCAGGGATCTTGTGATCACAGAATCATGGAATAGTTTCAGTTGGAAGGGACTTTAAATCTCATCTTGTTCTATCCCCTGTCATGGACAGGGACACCTTCCACTATCTCAGGCTGCTCCAAGCCCTGTCCAACCTGGCCTTGGACACTTCCAGGGATGGGGCAGCCACAGCTTCTCTGGGCAACCTGTGCCAGGGCCTCCCCACCCTCAGATTCCCACGGCAGGGAATTGAAATGAGATGAGCTTTAAGGTCCCTTCCCACCCAAACCATTCAGTGATTCTATGAAACACCTGGGAGACCTCCACCACTAACAGTGCACAGGAACACCTTTCTCTTCTAAAAACTCCAAGATCAGTTTTATCCATCCAGACCTGGCACGGAAGGGTCCTGGTTATCACTGGGGTGTTTGGTAATCAGACAATGACAATGAAAAGCTCAAGTACAGATACACACAGAACAAGACAAGATGAGCACACAGCAAATTCATGGCCTCATTGTCTATCAGGCCTCAGCACTGCCTTGGACCTTTCCCAGCCAGGCCAGGAGAGAAATAGGTCAGGAAATGTTTACAGTTTTAGAGCTCAAGGGCTTGGATGAATCCTCCCAGGCCCTGGGATGGCACTAATAACAATTTGTCCAGCTCTTTTGGAGAACCTCATCCCTGCTCCTGGAGGACTTTAAATGGAATGTAATGGCCAAGCCCACAAGGTGGTTGATAGCCTGGGAAATGGATGTTTGCCTGGCTGAGGAAGGTGTGTTTGCCGTGTGCTCTCCTTTAATCCCAGAGCACAAGGAAAAAGCATTTACACCTCTCCACCCTCCCTTATCAAACCTATTCTTTCTCCTTGGCATCACCTTTCCAGAACCTGTACATTCACCTCAAGCACTTCTCCCCTTCCACCCTCCTGGGCTCCTCCAAGAGGTCCAGGGCACTCCAGGTGGTTTAAAGCCCAAATCCAAGCAGAGGTCTGGGGTGTTTGGGGTTTTTTTTCCTGCTGATTTTGGTTTGAGTTTGGAAATCCTAATTCGAAACAACACACTTATTTCTTCATAGGCTTGATTTTGAGTCCTCATCTGGTTCCCCTTCCCACGAGTCAAACTGGAGCTGGAACCAAAGTCTGATCAACAAAGGAAGAGTTTCTTGAAACACGGGGAGGCTGCGAGACACCCAAAGGATTCGCGGAAAATGCTTCCAAAACGTCGCATTAAAAAAAAAAAAAATAAAAAAAGCAAAAAAGCGGAGGAAAAAAGGTCACCCAAGTGAATCTGGCAGAGCCCCTGTGAGCTGCACGGTGGCCTCTGCCATGGCCCTGGGGGCACACCCAGGGCTGGGGGCCACCCCAGCACAGCTGCATTTCGGGACGCCCATGTGTGGGAACAGGGCCCTGCCAGCCACACCGGGGCTGCATCTGTGGGATCCACGGTCCCTGGACTCTCACGGGGACCCTCCACTTGTGGGGACATCTCAGGAATATTTGTCCTCCAGGGATACCTACTGTCCTGGTATCCCAGCCAGTGGGACAAGGGGAAACGGCCTCAAGTCGTGCCAGGGGAGGTTCAGGTTGGATATCAGGAGCAATTTCTTCATTGAAAGGGTTGTCAGGGATTGGCACAGGCTGCCCAGGGCAGTGGTGGAGTCCCCATCCCTGGAAGTGTTCAACAAAGGAGCAGATGCTGCACTTGGCACTGGGGCTGGGTGGGCACGGGGCTGTGGGGTGAAGGTTGGACCGGCTGATCCCGGAGATCTTTTCCTCAGGACAGATGGGAAACACCAGGCAGCAGCTCCGGCTCCAGGATCAGGGATGGAGTCCAGAGAGCCAGAGAATCATGGAATCCCCGGATGGTTTGGGTTGGAAGGGACCTTAAAGAGCATCTCGTTCCGAGTCGTGGGCAGGGCTGTCCCCTGAGCCAGCCCAGGAGCAGCACCTCCAGCATCCTGGCTCCAAGCCCTGGGGACAGCACTCCTGGTGAAGCTCCTGAGCACCACCAGGGCTCTACTTCCACTTCCACTTTCACCTCCAAGGTCACCTCTCCCCCACCCTTCACCCCCAGCCAGCCCCTGCCCCTTCTCCAGCACTGACTGGAGACATCAAAGGGCTCCTTTGCCTCCTAAAACCTCGCACTGGTGACCAAATCGGGCTGAATGTCTTCAAACAGTTACAAAATGGGTGACTTAGAGCATAATCAAGCCCAATCCTTTTGCATAACGAGGAGAGCTAATTACTCTCTGCAGTGCTCGACACTGCAGCGGGTCTCCAGTTCCCACACTCCGGGATGAGTTTGGCAACTTTGGATAAAAACTGCTACGCCCTTTCTAAATGAAGACAACACAGACTTTTTTTAATAAGACAAACGTTGGCAGGTGCCTCTTGGAAGTGAAAAACAAAACACATTAAGGCGAGGGCTGCAGAGAGCAGCCACGTCAGGCAGTGTTTGTGCAACAATCTGCGCTGATTTGCTCCAGCTCTGCGTGAAAGGAACTCATAATATTGCCTTTGTACAGGCCCTCTTAATGGCATCTAAGAATAGCAGTGTTATAAATAAACTCTGAAAGGGAAACAAAAATACACCTTTGTTTCAGGTATTGTGAACAGCTCTTTTCTGTCAATGCTAAAATAAGTTATTATAGTTTTTTTTTTCATTTATTTTACGTCTTGCTATGGAAGAGAATCTATCCAAAGCGAAGAGCCAAGGTGTTTTCTATACAAAATGTGTACGCTGCTATTCTTTATTTGAGCTGTTGTCATGAAAATAAAATATAATTTTCTATTGGGGGAAAAAAAAAATTCCACCAGAAACAACTTAAGCAGCTCCAGAAATCCTTGCTGAGCATTCAGAAGCACACGGGACAGTTTGTAATGAAATATTTGGAAGGAAATCACCTCTGCACAGACTGGCAGTGGAGTGAGAACACACCTGGGATGTGTCACACACCACATCCAACTGCTGGATTGATGGGAAGCAGGGGAAGAGCAAGGCATAGCCAAAGCCCTGCATTTTGGGATTGTTCCCAGGGATCCAGTAAATGGCTTTTGATGGCAAAACTCAGCATTGCAGGGGCTGGACTAACCTGGGACTCAGCTGTGCCCAGCAGGCAGAGCAGGGCCGAGTGTCCCTGGGTACAAACAAACATCGGGGACGGGGAGATAAAGCTGGGCCCTTCTTCAGAAAAAGAACCAGCAAAAAAAGGCACCATGGGCTTCAAATGCCTCTGCCCCTCTGCTCTGCTCTGGAGAGACCCCCCCCTGCAGAGCTGCCCCCAGCTCTGGGGACCTCAGCACAGGGAGGACGTGGAGCTGCTGGAGAGAGTCCAGAGCAGCCCATGGAGATGCTCCGAGGGCTGGGAGAGCTGGGGGTGTTCACCTGGAACCCTGGAAGTGTCCAAGGCCAGGCTGGATGGGGCTTGGAGCAACTTGGGGTAGTGGAAAGTGTCCCTGCCCATGGCAGGGGTGGGACTGGATGGGCTTTAATGTCCCTCCCAACCCAAGCCAGTCTGGGATGATTCCATGGTTCTCTGGAATACCAGGACAAGGAGCAGCTCAGCCCAGCTCCGCTCTCTGTGCAGGGTTAGTGCTCCTTGCACTGCCTCACACTGACTTGAGCCACTTGTCCCCAGCATCAGGGACAGGCTGTGCCCTAAACTCTGACAGTGGGACAGGAAGATGTGGTTGCCTGCAAAGACCGGCCACCGCCAGGAGCACAATTTTTTATACAAAAATTCCCTTTATTTACAGCCTCCCCAAGAAAACAGAAGGGAGAGGGAAGGAAGAAAGAGGGTGAGAGATTAAGAGAAAGTAAGAGGAGGAGAATGAACTCCCTGAGATCTTCTGCCTCTACACTGAGGGTCCCCAGGGAAAGGACCCCTCTTGCTTCCCAGATCTGTCTTGTTATCTACTCATCCATCTTGCCACGTATTCTGGGATCGTTTCCAAGGGTCAAAATAAATGGCTCTGATTTATGCAATATAGGTCAGGACCTATTTAACAGCTTACAAAGGAGCCCCCCCCCCCCATTCTCCCTCTGGCTCTTGGTGATGAGAAAATAGGTCACAGGCAGGCAGTGGGGGGGATTAATCATTTCTTCCGGCAACTGCTGGGAAAAATATTTTCAGTTCCATTTAATCATAAAGCTTTTTAATTAGTTAGTTTGCAATTTATAATGTATAGTTTATAAGCTCTTGTGTAAGGGGGCAGATTCCTGGAAGGAGAAGTCTCCTGCTCCCCATCTCCCCTGGGTTGCACGGATGAGGTTCAGCAGCCAGGCAGGGCCTGGGACCAACATCTACGTGGGCTCCAAGTCTCTGAGCAGTCACACAACTCCAGCCCCTGGGATGGACAGCCTGGCACAGCCCAGACTGAAATATCTCCACTCTCCTGGGCAGGAAGGTTGAGGAAGGAGCAGGTTCCTCAGGGATGAAGGAGCCAGAGCTGGGGGATCTCTTCACACTGACCCCATAGTGCAGCACAGACCCTCCCCGGGAGCACGGGACCCCTTCTTCCTGGCACAAACCCCAGGCTCAGGATGCTAAACAGATGCCAAACCCACCTTTGGTGTGGATGCACCCAGGGACAGCATTCCATAAAATCTCCAGGACTGGATGCCCAGTGAGTGTGCTCCAGCCTAGGACTGGATGTTCCCCACCATCCCCATTCCTGCTGATGCCCAGTACAGGAAAGGGGAAAATGAGACCCTGGACCTTGGATACCCAGCTCTCCCTGCAATGGGTCCACGGGCCACCAGTGCTGTGGAGGTGAAGGGAGAAGCTCCTGAATGACCCAGATTTTCTACACTTGGGCCACTGGAGCCAGCACTGGGCTCTGCAGGGCTGATGGCCATGCCACCCACACGACCAAAGGCAGCAAGAGAAGCCACCTACTGACCAAGCAACTGCTGTACACCCTCCAGCGAAGCCGTGCACCCCCTCCTCTCCCCACACCCTGGGGGTGATCCCTGCCGAGCTCCCCCAGTACCTTCTCATAATACTGCAGCTCGTAGTCCAGGATGACCCCGTTGGGCTGGTCGGGCTGGGACCAGGAGAGGGTGATGCTGTCCACGGTGCGGCTCACCTGGTGCATGATGGACACGGCCGAAGGGGCTGCAGGAGAGAGCAAGGGGGGCACAGTCAGACACCTGCACGGGTGGGGGTGGGCAGGTGGGTTATCACCCCATGGAGCTCCAGGATTCACTCCCAGCAGCGGGAGGGCTGTCCAGGGGCCAGGAGATCCTGGATTTTGCTGTTTGTAGAGAGGAGTTATGGGAGAAAAAAACGGTTCTGCTGAGTTGGTAATTAGAAAACAACACGTAGGGATGTCTTTTCCTGTCTTAAGCAGGAAAATGGGTAATCCCAACGCAAAAGGAGCCCAGGGTTGGAGCAAGCACCAGA
>VZRJ01010885.1:140555-195425 GCA_013397565.1 Ptilonorhynchus violaceus
CGGCCGCGCCACGCCGCGGGCGAGCTGCCCAGGGAGCTGTGCCGGCAGGCCCGTGGGGCAGGGGCCAAGCGTGGAGCTGCCGCCGCCCCGGGATGCTCCGCCCGGCTCCGGTGCAGCGCGCAGGGGAGCGCGGCAGGTGAGCCAACAGCCCCGGCTGCTTCCAGTCCTGCGGGAGCAGGAAGCTCATCGGAGTCTGCAGCTTCTTCCCGAGGGACAGCTCCCATCTCTGGCTCTGCGAGCAGGGACAGGACCCCGGGGAACGGCTGGAGCTGTGTCAGGGGGATTTAGGTTGGATTTCAGGGAAAGGTTCTTCTCGCAGAGGGTGGTGGGCACTGAACAGGCTCCCCAGGGAATGGGCACGGCACCAAGGCTGCCAGAGCTCCTGGAGCATTTGGACAGCGCTCTCAGGGACAGGGGGGGATTGCTGGGGTGTCCCGGGAAGGAATGGGACTCGATGATCCCTGTGGGATCCTTCCAAGCTGGGAAATTCTCTGATTTTACGTGCTGGTAGCAGAGCAGCCGACACCCACCCAGCCCTGCTGCGGGGCTGACGCCCACGGGTGTCTGTGCTGCCTCCTCTCCCCACATCCCAGCCTGGTGAGCCCAGCACGTGT
Source organism: Ptilonorhynchus violaceus (assembly GCA_013397565.1). Taxonomy (NCBI): domain Eukaryota; kingdom Metazoa; phylum Chordata; class Aves; order Passeriformes; family Ptilonorhynchidae; genus Ptilonorhynchus; species Ptilonorhynchus violaceus. Next base: position 141,170 of record VZRJ01010885.1, read on the forward strand.
CCCTGCCCTCCCTGTGCCCGGCCTGCTGCTGGCACTGCCAACACATCCACGTCAGTGTGAGGCCATCCCAGACCTCCTCCAGCGCCAGCCCAGCCCCGCAGAGAGCGTTGGCCTCGGCACCTCTGCCAGCCCAGCCTCACCACCCCAGCAGCTTTGGGGCACAGGGGAAGCCTCAGGGGTGGGAGAGGACTGGAGAGTGGGAGAGTGAAAGCTTCCCCATCCCTGGCATGCCAGGCCTGGATACGAACGGATGCAGAGAGGTTTGCACTCGGATGGGCTTTTCCCAAGTCCAACCCTCGCAATATTTCATTTGACAGCTCTGAGAAACAGCCTGGAAGAGCAGCACCCGAAGGAAGGCACCTCTCACCCAGCTCCAGGCTGGCTCCCCTTGGCACCAGGGGCAGCAGCAGGAGCTGTGCCAGCTGGGAGTGCAGTGGCAGGACCGCGGAGCTCGGACGAGCGTGGCTCCAGCTTGTTCCTGCACATCACAGGGAATCACCACGGAGCAGCTCCTCTCCAGCACACCAACAAAGCCATTTTCCTGATCCACCGTCTGCCTCTCCACTGCTGCCTCTCTGACTCAGAGCACTGCAGCTCCCAGGATGTTCAATGTCCTGCTAAGGGGCCGGGCTGGGGTAGAGCAAGATCTGCCACCACACTGCTGCACCATCTCCCTTCATCTGCCTGGGCTTCCCCACTCCTGAAGGAAGGTGTGATGGGGATTAGCCTCAGCAGAGTGTTGTTGAGCTCTGGTTTTGTCCAGAACTTACTACAACTGAAGGAGAGCAGAGAACTTCCATCCCTGGAAACGTTTAAGGCCAGGTTGGATGGGGCTTGGAGCAACCTGGGATATTGGAAGGTGTCCCTGCCCATGGCAGGGGGTGGAATGAGATGATTTTAAGGGCCCTTTCAACCCAAACCATTCCATGATTATTCTAATAGATCCTGAGGCCAATCCTTCCATCCATTTCTGGCTAAGCCAAGCCCCATCGCCCCCCAGCCTGGAATCCCCTGTGTCACCTCAGCCCTGCCCTCGCTCCGTGGCACTGCTCCCCTCCCGCTGTGACATCCCAGCCCCACCGCTTCAGGCCACAGATTTCCGAACTCCTGGGAACAGTTCCTCACTCTGGTGTGAAGATGAAACCCAGGTAACATTTCTGGAGCCTGTCAGCTCTCGCTGGAGCTCGCTGCTTCCTTGTCGACACAGATTCCACAGGACATCTGCGATTTTCAGGACAAACATCTCTGTCTCTGGAGACAAGGCTTAGAAAGAAGATGTGACCGTGCTGCAGATGCCCTGAGGCACGGATGGGATGGGACTGGACTGAGGGGAGCACACAGCCCCTGGCACCGCTCTGGGAACTGATCCCACACCCACACGCTGGCCCATTCCAGGGCGAGGGCTGCCTACACCCAGAGCTGTCCCACCGCAGGGCTGGGATTGGCAACATCCCGTGATTTATTAAATAAACTATTCCAGGACAGGGGGCATGTACAGCCAGACCTGTCCCACCACATCACTGGGATGTGGCAACATCCCATGATTTATTAAATAAACTATTCCAGGACAGGGGGCATGTACAACCAGACCTGTCCCACCACAACACAGGGATGTGGCAACATCCCAGGATTTAGACAGGCTGTTCCAGGACAGGGGCCAACCTGTCCCACCACAACACAGGGATGTGGCACAGGTTCAATGGCCTCGCAGCTGGAGAAGCTCCTCAGCTTCAGGTTCCTCCTGGGAGGAATGAGGTTTCTGGGATGTTCTTCCATTTCCTGTACAGGACCTCTGCAGGGCATCTCCTGCCTCTCCAGGCCCTGCTGAGGGAGCTGGACAAGACCAGAGCTACAGAAAACGTGTGTGACTCACCTGCTGCTGGCACCTGGTGACCCTGCCCTCCTCTGGCTCAGCAAAAGACCCAAATGGCTGAGGTGGAGCTCCTCTAATGAGCTTAATGAGGCAAATGCGGCACGGTGGGAGAGGCAGGTGAGAGGAAGGACTACAGCAACCTCAGCGCTTCTCCTGCCCCGGGGCAGGGGAGTGGCTCTGGAAGGGCAGGAGCCTCCCCAGTGCACCTCCTCAGTAACTGCTCCTCTTATCACAGACCTCAGGGGAGTGCACAAGAGTAAAACCACGGCAAGGTTTAGGCCAGAAGTGACCTCTGGATGTTTCTGGTCCCACTGGCTGGCAGGGTCATTTCAAAACCAGATCATTTTGCTCAGGACTGTGTCCTGATGAGACCTAATGAATCTGATCCCCATGGATGGGGATCCCGCGGGCTGTCTGAGCACCAGCTCTCAGCTGCCTCACTCCTGGGGGGGAGAAACTTTCCCTCACATTCCACTGGAATTTTGCTGGTTGTGTCTTGTGGCCGTTTCCACCGTTCTGTCCCTCTCTGCCCCTCAGCCTCCTCCTCTCCAGGCTGGTCAGACCCAGCTCTTGGTGCCCCCCACACCTTGTGCTCCAGCCCCAGCCCAACCTCCTGTGGTCCTGCTGGACCTGCTCCAGTTTGTCCCTGACTGTGGTACTGGGAGCCCCAGAGAGGACTCAGTTCCCAAGATGTGCCCCTCGAGTGCCAAGCAGATGGGAAATATCTCCCTCCTGGATTTTTTGCTAACAGAGCACAGCACTCAGAAGCTCCCAGTCCTGTGAATCAGGGATGGGCTGGCACTGGATGGTGAGTTTGAAACCAGTTTAGAGGAGTCAGCCAGACCTCAGAGTGACTTCCCCAGGTCCAGTGGGGAGGGAGAGCTTCAGCTGGCTGGTGACACAAGGCCCAGGCAGCTGAGTGAGCCCTGTGACACACAGAGAGATCAGACATGGAGCGTCCCCACTCTCAGAGCCTTGGTCACCCCGAGGTGTCAGCGTGAGGGTGTGAACAGCGGTGGATTTATCCCAGTGGGGTCTCCAGGGGCAGCAGTGCCCCAACAGTGCAAAAAATAAACAGACCCTCATTCCACAGAGATGGGAACACTGCTCCTGACCGAACCCTTGAGCCTCAGTGTCATTTCATTTCACGGATTTCACAGAATATTCTGAGTTGGAAAGGATCCACAAGGATCATCGAGTCCAGCTCTGAAGTGAATGGCCCATATGGGGATCAAACCCACACCCTCGGCATGATCAGCACCGGGCACTGAGGCAAAACCAACCCCTGCGGTCCTTGAAAGGCACTTCCCTGCACCCTCTTGATCAGGGATGGCCTCAGATTCCTCGGATTCCTCGCACCGGAGCCCTGTGGCTTCTCCAAATTGCTGGAGAAATAAACCAAGCCAAAGCCACCACTGGAGTGTAAAACAAGCTTAATGGAAACCCACCGATGTACAAAGCCAACGTGTCCCACACGGTGACCCCCGTGGGGCAGAGGCACGGGGGGGTGCGAGTGACACTTCCGTGGTCACCACCCCGAGCCCCGCACGGCCACACGACACCGAGCACAGCCAGACCCTTCTCCGAGCTGGGCCTGGGGTCCTGGCAGCTTATCTTAATCCAGGGAGCTGAGCTGACTTCCCTGGCTCGGGGCAGCCCTGCAGGATCAGCCCGGGGGTGCTGACAGCTCCGCAGCCCACGCAGGGGCCAGAGCTGCCTGAGCTCGGGAACCGGGAACACTTGGGAAGGATGGGGCTCAACAGCTCCCCCATCCTCGGGTCTGCCCGCAGAGCTGCGTGGCCATCGCCTCCCCGAAGGGATCACCACGGAGCTTTGGCAAGGCTGGAATGACAGAAAACCATCCATGTCCTGGGCTGATCCCACAGTGGGGGCAGCAGGTCCAGGGAGGGGATTCTGCCCCTCTGCTCTGCTCTGCACAGACCCCCTGGTAGTGCTGCCCCCAGCTCTGGGGTTCCAGCACAGGGAGGATGTGGAGCTGCTGGAGAGAGTCCAGAGGAGGCCATGGAGATGATCCCAGGGCTGGAGCTCCTCTGCTCTGGAGCCAGGCTGGGAGAGGTGGGGCTGCTCACCTGGAGAGGAGAAGGATCCAGGGAGACCTCAGAGCCCCTTCCAGTGCCTAAAAGGGCTCCAGGAGAGAGGGAGAGGGACTTGGAACAAGGGATGGAGTGACAGGAGAAGGGGGAATGGCTTCCCACTGCCAGAGGGCAGGGATAGATGGGATATTGGGAAAAAATTCCTGACTGTGAGGGTGGGGAGGCCCTGGCACAGGTTGCCCAGAGAAGCTGTGGCTGCCCCTGGATCCCTGGAAGTGTCCAAGGCCAGGTTGGACAGGGCTTGGAGCAGCCTGGGATAGTGGCAGGTGTCCCTGCCCATGGCAGGGGTGGGACTGGATGGGCTTTAAGGTCCCTTCCAACCCAAACCAGTCTGGGATTTGAAGGCACCTCTGGCAGTGTCCTCTCAAACCACACTGGCCCAACACCACAAGGTGGACACAGCCAGGCAAGAAGGTCTCAAATCCCACTACACTGCATGTTTTCCATGAATGCGTCTTCATGGAAAAACTGGGATCTTATGTCCTGCTTGAGTGACTGTCTCCCAGGAAAACTCAAACACCAACTGGGGAGGAAACATCTGTTCACAGCAGGGTTTGGCAAGAGAAGCACCAAAGCCACCAGGCTGTTCAGGAATATTTGACCTTCCCAAAATTGGTGTAGCAGCTTCAGCCTCACAGAGGCCAACGCTTCTCGTACCACGAGGTGGCTCTGGCCAGTGTCAGGGTGGGTCTGGTACATCCTCAGTGGATGCTCTAATCCAGCAACAGGATCACAGGCAAGGAAAGGCCTCCTGTCCTTTTCTGGACTCAGTAGCAGCAGGACAAACACAACCCAGGCTGTGCTGCTCTGCCCATCCCAGGCTCATGATCCACGTCGAGGTGAAGCAGCTGCAGTGGATGATCATTGTAGGTCCTTCCAACTGAAATATTCTATTCTATTCTATTCTATTCTATTCTATTCTATTCTATTCTATTCTATTCTATTCTATTCCATTCCATTCCATTCCATTCCATTCCATTCCATTCCATTCCATGGCCTGTGCTGAGGAAAGGGATGGCCCAAGAGGCCCAGGTGCCTGCACACGGAGCAGAGCTGTGCAAGCTGACAGGACCGAGCCCTCCTCTCCCACTGCCCCCTTCACTTCCCTAGAGCACCAAATCCCAGGAATGCTGGTGGGATGGGACCCCTGGACTCTCCTCTGCCACAGGATGATCCCAACACCACACCAGGGAAGTGAATCTGTGTTAGCCAAACCTTTAAACCTCCAAGGATGGGGCTTACCTACTTTCCAGCCCCTTTAGTCTTTTTGATTAGCCCCAGACACAAAATGACAAATTTTTGGTCATAAAGCACATTCTTTCTCTGCCACAGCCCTGCAAACGAGCCCCACCACGTCCTGCCTCCCAGGCACTGCAGCTGAGGCACAGCCAGCATTTCAAGCATATCTTTTAAGGGGGAAAAAAGGGAGACAAGATCAAAAGTGATGGTTTGGGCCCTGATTGTGAAGCTGAAGCCACTTTTATGAAAGAGCTGCTTCTTTTTTTTAAGAAGAGCTTTTGCTAAAGTTCCTAACCAGGCACATCTCTCTTTCCAGGTCTACAGCTCTGACTGGAAGCACGTCCAGGTTCCCTGTGACAGAGCTGCTCCCTGAGGATGCTGTGACACGAGGATAACACCTCCCTGGGCACGGAACCAGGAGCTCCATGGCTCCAGAGTAGCACCTCGAGGCTACTCAAGCCTGTGCTGAGGGAAAGCAAAGCCCAGGTGGCACAGATCCATCCCACAGAGGCGGCTGAGCCAGCACTGATCCTCCACAAGAGGCTTGGGATTCTGTAAGTAAGGATTTGCCTGATCTCCCGTACGGACAAAAGGGTGAGGGTGGCACTGCGAAGCCTCAGGCTTGGCACAGCCAGAATTGGACTTTCATACAAAGAGTTGCTTCTTTTGGACTTGCTGGAAATGATGGAAAAGATTAAGGGGAAGAAGGAAATGGAAGAAAACAAGAAGAAATGAAATAGGAGTTTTCCAGGAGGAACAGTCACTTCTTAACCACAGGGAAACCTGGCAGAAGGACACACCAAACCCAGGGCACAGCGATGAGACAGCACAAGAACACGGCAATTTAGCAGGAAATTGGGAAAAGCTCCATAACACCCAGGTCTGAACATCTGCACGAGCCCAGGCAGAGTTAAAAATAGCTGGAAGGCTGTGGTTGGCCCCCTGAGGATGTCACAGACACAGCCCCTCTCCTTTCAGGACTTCAGAGGATGCTGAGCCCACCGTGCCTCTGGGGAGGTTTTCCTCAAGCTCTCTTCAAAAATGCACCTTTAATTTTCAGGTTGAAATTTAGGGACTTCGGTTTCCAACTGCGGGAACTTTTCTGGGTTTTGCAGCTAAATGAAGGAGGAGCTTAGAAATAGAATTTTGTCCCTGTGGAAGAACTGAAAGATAATGAAAATATTTCCTTTTTGTCCATGGCAGGAGGGTTGGAACTGGAGGATCTTGAAGGTTTCTTCCAACCCAAACCAGCCTATGATTCTATGACTTTTCTCTTATCTAAGCAGCCTGAGTTTCCTGAGCACTTCACACATTTATCAGCCTCTCTCCTCTACCTTTCCCAATATTTTGTTAACCTCCTTTCCAAAAACAAACCTCAAAGCTGAGTTCAGTAGCCAGGATCCATCTCCCAGCTCCAGAGACAGCATCCAGCTCCTCCCTGAGGTTTGATATTTCCCTGAGAGCATCCAAGGTGATGCTCTCCTGCCTCAGCCCAGCTCTGCAGAGCTGCCGTTCCCTCTCCACTGGGCACTTCCACCCGTTTTTTAGGGTGTGTCCCCCTGCTCAGGGAAGGGAGGAGATGATTGCTGGTTCCTGACCCCTTACACCTCCCTGCTGAACAGAGGGATGAGGTTGTTCCTGCCTTTCCTATCGCCCCAGTCCTGCTGGGAACGGGGTGAGAGATCCTCGAGGCATCCGAAATTCCTGTAATTGGTAAAACTGCTCTCTAAAGCTCAGGGCAATTCATTATGAGAAAGCTGACAAAAAGCAGCAGGGGGGCATCACACAATGAAGGATTGTTTTGGGGCAATGAGAAAGAAATAGGCCCATTTTCCTCCTTGCTTTTATGTCTCTGAGTTGTTTGGAGGGTTCTTAGGCAGCTCCTGTGTTTCCCTCCCCAACCCATCCCCACAACACCACAACTCTGAGCAGGACCAGGAGCCTCAGGACATCTGCTAGGGCACCTTCTTCTTTTATTCAACAAGAGTTTCCATCTGGGAGCTGTTCCTTTCTCCCAGCCCTGCTTTTTCAAAATCCTGGGGCGACCTCCCTCCTATCCCGCCTCTACCTGCCCCATCCCTGGAAGTGTCCAAGGCCAGGTTGGACGGGGCTTGGAGCAACCTGGGATAGTGGAAGGTGTCCCTGCCCAAGACAGGGGGTGGAATGAGATGAGCTTTAAGGTCCCTTCCAACCCAAACCAGTCTGGGACTCTGGGATTCCATGATCCAGTATATCCTGGTTCATCCCATCCCAAGGGGCCAATCAAGGCATCCTTGTTTCTAATAATATTTGATAGCAGAGGCCAATTTTCTGTGTCAGGTCCTGACTCTTGGGCCTCCACCACTGCCAGGGGCTGCAGCTGCCAGTGGTTTTTGGGAGGTCTGGCTCGCAGTGAGGTGATGCTGTGAACCAAGCCCTCCTCCAGCTACACACTGGACACTGCCCATGGCACTCCAGGGCCACTCTGGAGCCTCGGTGCTGCTGTGACCTGTGGAAGGTCACACCGTGCAGGCTGGGAAGCTGGACTGCTGCTGGAAAGGGAATAAAACGGGAAAAGAGACACTGCCAGCAGCCAGGCCAGCACCACAGGGAGCAGCCCAGGGGCTCGGACTGTGCTGGCAGCACATTCTGGGAGCGTCTGGTGGGACTGCGTGGCTCCAGCCTGCAGGGGGGACACCAGGATCTTTCCACAGCTTCACTTTCATCGTCTTTATCCCCATTTGAAAGGCTGCCACGCAATCTGCCCCCCGCTCTGCGGCCAGCCCCCCTCACCTGCCCGTCCCGAGGCTCAGCCCCCGCTCCTGCCAGCGGGGCAGCGCGGCGGAGACCCCGCTAAAATCAAAGCGTCCCCGTTCCTGCCCCGGCTTAGCCGGGAGGGTCGGGTTACAGGCAGCAAACCCCCTATCTCTGATCACTCTAATACCACTAACCCGTGTCATGTCAGACAGAGTCAACATTTGCTCTGGAAAACACTCCCGGCGCACACAGAGCAAAGCCGGCCCGGCCCGCGGCCTCTCCCCGGCAACACTTTGAAATCACCCCGGGGAAAAGGCGAGGTGAACAGCTGGGAGATTTCCAGCATCTCCTCGGAGCCCTCCTGACAGATCTCGGTCCCCGGAGTGTCGGGTTACCGGACGGGGGGGAACCGCTTTTATTACGGGAGGGTCAGCAGGGAATTCTGGCATTTTCAATTACCCCGCGCGGCAGCGGCTGCGAGCCGGGGTCGGGATTAAGTGCCTGACCCCCGGGCGGAGACGGAGCGGCAGGGAAATGCACCGTGATGCTGCGAGGCACCAGCCGGTCCAGAGGCCACGGGACAGGGCAGGGAACGGGGAGAGGTGGGGGAGAAAGTTCTGCCGGAGCATCTGGCAGGGGATGCCTGTGAGCGTCCCACCAGCACGGCAAAGACTTGGAAAACCTCAGGGGAAGGGGGCAAACTTCCCTCCCACTGCCTTCACCCAGGGTGGCCCAGGCAGCTCCGACACGTGGGGAACAGGGCTCCCTGTGGGTCCAGAGCAGGCACTCCCCAGGACAGGGTTCCCACACCCCTGCAGCCAGGCTGGAGGTGACGCTGAGAGTGCTGTGATCAGCCACGGAGCGAGGGCTGCCCTGACCTTGAATCCGCAGGGCTTGGAGACATCCGGGCTGGGCTCCAGGCTCCAGCAGTCTGCAAAGCTGTGTTTGAAGTGGCGGGAGCACACAGAGCCTCTGTGCGAGGCTTTGGGCAGGTGGAGCAGGCACAGGGGTGGGGGTCACCTCTGCTCCTCCAGCACGGGCAGAGGGGACAGCCGGGACAAGTGACCCCACCTCCCCAGAGACCTGGAGCCTTGCACCAGTGTCTCACCCAAGGCACACCTAACCCAAGCCAGCCCTCCCTCCTTGCCCCACAGGGTCTCCAGCAGGTGATTGTCACCGTCCAGCTGTCCCCACTCCAGGTCCCGCCACCGACCCCAAGGCCCCAGTTTTTCATGCTCCTACTGAGCTCAGAGTACAAACACATCCAGGTACTGAACTTAAAATTGACTTATCTGGCTGAAACCTTCCTCATTTTCTGCTTTTCTGGGTAAAACTCTCTCCTGCCATTTCAGTACCACAGGCTTTCACACCACGGGCCCTCCTGGAGAAGGGATTTGAATTCGAGATGCCTTCCTCCAACACGAGCACTGAAAGCACCACAGTGAGGAATACCTGGATGAGGAAGGGAAGAAGGGAAGCTTCTCCTGAGCTGCCCTCCATGGGGACCCTGGTGACCCTGCTTTGCATGGGAGGTTGGCTGGAGACCTCCAGAAGCCCCTCCACCAGCATTTGTGTGTGTGACTCTCTCCTGCTGAAAGGGTTCACTATTCCCTGGACTATTACAACATTTGTCCCCCCAGTTCCTTTCCCAGTTCCACCCCTGTGATGGCCGGTTCAGGAGCCACACACTTTAGGAATCGATTCTCTCCAGCAGAGGCTGAGGAAAGCAAGGGATGGCAGCACTGGGGCTCTTTAACAACCAACATTTGCCCTTAAAGGAGGAAAATCCTCAGGTCTGGGATACTCCCGGACTTGCTGGAGCTCTGGAAAATCGGTGTCTCGCAGTGTGTGAGGCTTTTGTTCCCGAGGTTCTTGGCAAGGTGGCCCCATCAGGCTGGTACCCGCGCCGTGTCAAGTGCCTGGAAAACTTCCCAGCGGGCCCAGCCTCCAGCTCCTCGAGTCTGTAACTACAAACGCTGGAAAATCTTAAAAACACGGCAGAGCAGCCCAAAGCTGGCCCTGGCTCCGGCCCCACTGGAATCAAGGCAGGCTTTGGTGTAGATTACAGCCTTTAAAGCAGTTGCTAATGCCACAAGCCCAGCGACTTGGCTGGGGCAGAGCGGGGTTTGGCTGCGTTCGAGCTCTTTGTTCAGCGGGGTCTGCAGTCCCCATTTGCATGTGCCACCCGGCCTGCGGGGCTTTGTTCCCGCCCGGAGGAGCCGCTCCAGAGGATCCCGGCACCCCCCGCGCCGCCGCTGGAGCGGCTCTGGGGTCAGGCGGAGCCAAGGGCATCCCCACCTCCTGGGCTCCTCTCCACGTGGAAAACTCTTCTGGTCCAGGCTGTGGGATGTCACCAGGAGCGGGTGCTGGGAAGCAGGAACGCGGCAGGAGCCAGATCTCCGCGCCTCCAGCTCGCCCCCCGGATTTTCCATAAAATGGTGCTTTCCCAGAAAAAGTGCCAATTAATGGCAACAATAACTGTCCTTAGGGACAACCTGATTTCGAAATTTCACTCAGAGAAAGCTTGGAGCAGGGGAATATTTCTTGGAAGAGTGAAGCCTGCTGTAGAGCATCCAGAGAATCCCAGGATGGTTTGGGTTGGAAGGGACATTAAATCCCAACCAGTCCCACCCCTGCCATGGGCAGGAACACCTTCCACTAGCCCAGGGTGCTCCAAGCCCCGTCCAACCTGGCCTTGGACACTTCCAGAGATGAGGAAGCCACAGCTGCTCTGGGTAACCTGTGCCAGAGCCTCCCCACCCTCACAGCCAAGAATTCCTTCCCAATATCCCATCTAACCCTGCCCCCTGGCAGTGGGAAGCCATTCCCCCTTCTCCTGTCACTCCGGGCCCTTGTTCCAAGTCCCTTTCCAGGTCTCTTGGAGCCCCTTTAGGCACTGGAAGGGGCTCTGAGGTCTCCCTGGAGCCTTCTCCTTTCCAGGTCAACAGCCCCAGCTCTCCCAGCCTGGCTCTGGAGGGGCTCCAGCCCTCAGAGCATCATCCCCTTGGACCCACTGTGCTCTCTTCACTTGTGGCTGAACTTGTTCCCTTGCTCTCTCTCATGGTAAACTCCACCAGGCTCCCCGTGTGTCAGGGAAAATTTTGGAAATACCATTTTTTCCTCTCGGGAAGAGCATTTCCCACCCAGCCCCAGCAATGCAGCTGCCTCCTGCCCCCTGCCAGGGCAGGGATGACCACGGCCCGGGCTGTGGAGGGCCAGGCATGGTGAGCACCCTCCTGTCCGTGCAGAGGCACACAGAGACTCACCCCTTCCCGCAGAGAGAGGGGAGCACTGAACCCCAGGCACTCCCAGAAGGATGAGGGACACCCGGGCAGGAAGCGGCACCCACCCCTTTGTACAACCCCTGGCACCCCCACCCGCGCCAGGGCACTGCCCCATGGGCTGTGTTTGGAGAGATAAATCAGCCTCTGGAACAGGAGGAAAAGGTGAGCTCTGGAGCCTTCCAGCAGCTCCCAGCAGTGCCCAGAGCAGGGATGGTGACACGCTGGGGCATCCCCTGCTTCACCAGAAGGGACTTTCCACCCCATCCATCACGGACAGGCTTTTGTTTTCCGACCAAAGCCAGCTCCAGATGCACTGGAACAGGTTCCTGAAGCCCCGGGCAGGTGTGGGAAAAACGATCCTCCAGCTCATGGGGTAATTTATGCAACAGGGAAGCCTGGGAGCCAGCGGGTGGAGGGGCCTGTGGAGCTGGTGGCAGGAGGAGGAGGGCATCTGCTCGGGAAGCTCCAGCAGTGCAGCCCATCCCTGCTCTGCCAACATCCCCCCCAACTGCCCACCACGGGAGCGGGAAGAGGATCCTGAAGAGCCAGCAGCTGGCAAAGCTCCTTCCATCTGCTGCAGATGGTCTCCAGTGGCAGAGGAGAAGGGATTTGGGCATGGCAGGATCTCTCCTGGGCACTCCCCGCCGGCTGCTGCAGCGGAGGCAACAGGTTGGGACAACAGGAGAGGGGAGGAGGGCAGCAAATGTCAGGCCACATCATGTTTTGGTGGCAGGCAGGGTGAAGGTGGGAGCTGTGGATGGAGGAAGGAGAAGAGGGAGAGAAGATGGATGGCAGAACCAGGATGGTGATGTGGGTCTGTGGAAGGTAAAGTCTGGATGTTAACTGGGATAAGAGAAGCAGCCATGGGGATGTTGAGTTTTCAGGAGGTTTGGAGCCTGGAACCAGGTCAAACTGTCACAGAAACACATTCAGGGAAGTCCCCAAAAGAAGAAACCTGAGATTTAAGGGACCTCAGGACCAGTCCTGCAGTAGCCCAGCAGACACCCTCCCGTTTGCTCTGTCAGGCAAACAGGCCTTGCCCCAGCTCCTCCATGTGTGAGATGGCTCCAAAGCTCAGGAAATCTCTGCTTTTACCCTTTTGTGTCAGTTTTCTGCACAAGAAGCACCCTACCAGGTCCTGAAACATCAACAAGTATGAGGCTGCTTCTCATGGGCCTCGTTCAGTCACCTCAGTCCAGCTGATGCTTCCCCACCCGAGTTGTGATCTCCCATTCATGCAGTTCCTGGACAGACTCACAGCATCACTTCCAGCTTTACTTGTAGTTTTCCAAAGGAAATGTTTTACTGGTGTCCTGACAGAGTCTCCTGCATTTCCTTAGAAAATCAGTGATTTCATTGAGAAAAAAAGCAAGAACAAGCTCCACAGGCTCATGCACAGGGACCTGGGATAGTGGAAGGAATCCCTGCCCACGGCAGTGACTTGGAACGAGCTGAGCTTTAAGGTTCCTTCCAACCCAAACCATTCTGCGATTCCAATTGGTATCCAGGCTGATCTAAAACATCTCTGGGCTTGAACCTTTGAAACTTGGTTAAACAAAGAGCAATGGTCATAAATCACAGCTTGGGAGGGTCAGGTTGGACATTGGAAAAAGCTCCCTCACCAGATCTGGGGTGACTCAGCATGGGGAGAGCTCTGCTTTGGAGATTACCAATGACTGCCCACCCAAAGCCATGGGGAGAGCTCTGCTTTGGAGATTACCAATGACTGCCCACCCAAAGCCATGACTCCCCTCAGGCAGTGCTGGCAGCAGCCATGCCGTGGGTGGGCAGTTGGATGAGAAATCTGAGATGCTGAGATGTTACAATCTCCTGCCTTTTATTTCGGAAAAAACCAAGAAAATGGGGCGTCAAAAACTTGTTGAAGCTCAAGGCCAGGTCGGACAGGGCTTGGAGCCACCTGGGCTAGTGGAAGGTGTCCCTGCCCATGGCACGGGGTGGCACTGGATGGGCTTTAAAGTCCCTTCCAACCCAAACCATTCTGGGATTCCATTATAAACAAACACTCGCAGCTTTGAAGCTCTGGAAAGCTCATTCCAGCCCTTTGAGGTCATTTCTGCACTTCCCCAGGTTCTGGTTTCACAGACAATAACTCCTGGCTGCAGCAGGGCTGGGCTGAGCAGCACGAGAGGGAACAGGAGGTGCCAGGGCTCCCTGGCCGTGTCCGGAGCGGCGTGGGCTCCGCTGTGCCTCCCTGGGAAGGAGGGAGGGAGCCAGGCCGCTCCTCTGCTGCACAGGGAGAGTGAGGAGATAAAAGCCAGACTCCCACGCCCCAGGCAGTACAACTCTCCCGACCCTGTCTCGCCGGCAGCATAACCGATGTGACAAGCACACAGCAGCCTGGGATGGCTGCTGAGAAGGGCTGGTCCTGCTCACCCTCTCCCCTCACCTCGCCTGCTCCCCGACCTCCCCGTGCCCCCTGTGCCCCTGCCAGCACAGCTCCTGGGCCGTGGCTGCGAGGGAAAAACCCTCCTTTCTGTGCTCTGCCTGTCCGGGATCTGTCTCGCCCGTACTCCATCGCCCGTGGCTGAATTCCTCCAGGTTTGTAAGGGGACCAGGCTGGGCTCAGTCCAGCCCCAGGACACCCCCAGCAGAGCAGAGATGGCCCAGGTCCTTGCTGTGGGCTGTGGAAACAGTGCCCTGTCCTGGAGCTCACGGGCAGCTCCGGGTCCTGTCGGGACAACCCCGCCCAAAAGGCCCCGCGTGGCTGGGACACAACCTGGGCTGTGACAGCCACCGAAATTCCAACCCTAAATTTGAAATTCCAGCCTGGAGCAGAAGTGTGAGCTGCACATCTTCCCGGCCAAGGGACCCACAGGACCATGGAAGGCTGGAAAAGACCCCCAAGATCATCAAGGCCAAGCTTTGACTGAACACCACCACGGGCCCGTATCACCATGTTGTCACATACTGCTGTGAATTGCCACCCAGAACAACAATTCAAATAATCATAACAAGTTTTCTGCATATACAGAGAGGGAGAAATTGTCCTGATGGGTTTATCAGGACAGTGGATCGGTTCCCTCCACCACACACTCCTGGTATTCCCACTGTAAGGGCTGTTGATGGCTCTCTGTGGCTGTGTTTGCAGCCAAGAGCCTCTGACATCAGCACTAATCCTCCCGTCTTATCCCCTGCGACAAGAGTTGCTCACAAAAGGGACACATTCCCAAAGGCCTGGATGCTCTCTTTCCCCCATCACTGGGAGGTCTTGAATTTGTCTCTGGATAGTCCAGAGCCCAAGGCTTCTTCCTCCCTTCTCAGGTCACAGAAGCCCCAGTCATCAAGAAGTGCCCTTCCCAAGAACTGTTAACTCATCCCTGCCCATGGAGCCCTTTCCCTTGGCAGTCCTGGGGCACTCAGCTTGTCCATGGTGTGGATGGAGCCTGCAAACCCTCACAGCACCAAGACCCTCCCCACTCCCTGACCCTCCCCAAAGAAAGGCCACAGATCAGTAGTCAGGGGCTGCCAGCAAGAGCTGGTGCCTGGCACGGCTCTCAGTTAGTCAAGTGTTGTTATCCCGAGTGCTGGGCCAGGCTCAGCTCCTTGACCCTTGGCTTCCCTCCTGTGCCTTCCCCCTCAGGATGCTGGCAGGGCTCTCAGCCACCCTCTTGGCACAGATCTTTTGCTCAGGAGTGGCTGGGAAAAGGCTTTTGGTGGCACCCAGGCTCTGTCACAGTCCCTTGGGGCAGGACCGTGGCACATGGAGGTCCTGGACCTCCCTCCTGAGGGATGCTGAGCTCTGGGGGAGAGGAGCTGCTCAGCTGCAGGGTGGGAGGGGCAGGGGAGAGCAGGTGAGCTGGGGGATGCACAGAGTGGAGCTGGAGGTCATGGAGAGCCTGCTGAGGAGAGCAGAGAGAAAGCACAACCTGGGCTCAGAGGGGGCAGACGGTATTTCCCAGGAAGGCAGCTGGATCATGTTCACAGGGATCCAGTTTGCTGGAAGGGTAACAGCCATGGGAGGATGGTCACCAAACCAGCACTGCCCACGCCACTCCCCAGTCACACTCAGGACCTTCCTTCTGCCTGCTCCAGGCGGTTGTTTTCTTACTCTCTCACAGGAGCTTTTTCCTGGGATCACAGAATGGTTTGGATTGGAAGGGATATTAAAGCTCATCACCCCCTGCCACGGGCAGGAACACCTTCCACTATCCCAAGCTGCTCCAAGCCCTGTCCAACCTGGCCTTGGACACTTCCAGGGATGGGGCAGCCACAGCTTCTCTGGGCAACCTGTGCCAAGGCCTCCCCACCCTCACAGCCAAAATTTCCTTCCCAATATCCCATCTAACCCTGCCCTCTGGCAGTGGGAAGCCATTCCCCCTTGTCCTGGCACTCTGTGTCCTTATAAACGTGGATGTGAAGAATTTGTGACACCTGAAGGTTTCGGATGCTCCTGGTGATGGGGCATCTCTCCCCAGCCACCCAGCACAGGGGGTCCCCAGCACAGGGGGTCCCCAGCACAGGGGGTCCCCAGCAGTGCCCCCTGTGCCCCTGGGTGCACCAGGGGGATTTTCCTTGCTTCCTGCAGGGCTGCAAGACCTCGAGGGCCACTGTGGTGGGCACTGTGCAGGGAGCCATTGTCCAGCTGTGGCAGGAGCACAACCCCATCACACACTGAGCGACGGAGCCCCAGCCGGCTGCTCCATCCAGAGCCAAGGAGAGGGAGCTCATCCCTCCCTCTGCTCCCTCTCCTCTCCCCCAACACCCTCCATTCTCCTGTCCCAGCTCTGCCTTTGTGTCTGCAGCTTCTGTTACCAACTGCTAATGATCTACATCAAGGCTGCCAGGCGGTGCCGAGTGTAAGCAGAAGAATTCAGAGCCTCTAATTACAGAGGAATTAGCAAGCAGACAGTTAGTGTTTAGTGCTAATGAATAGATACATTAAGAGAGACATCACACAGGCTGAGAAGTGTGAGCCCTGATAATAAAGGAGTGTCAGACCAGGAAAACACAAGGAGGAGGATCCAGGGGACTGAAAAGGATTTGCCTGCGACTCAGCTCGCTGGTTTTGCTCAGGTGGGAGCAGCCACATGAAGGTTCAAGCACACCAGAGAAATCCAAGAACAAAATAGGAGCATTAAATGATTAATCTGTAGTGCAGGACCAGGGAGGGAGGGTGTAGAGCCACTTCCCAGCTCCAGGTAGCGTCACAGCCACCCCATGTCCATCAGGTAAGGGAAGCTGGTCACCCAGGCCTGTCCCCCTCTCCTTCCCGGGGGCAGACCCGGCCCTGCTTGGAGCCAAACCACGGTTCAACCTGTGTCAGATCTGCCCTCAGGGCTTCAAAACTACCCTGACCGCCCTCTGAGCTAACTCCAGATCAGAGGG
Source organism: Ptilonorhynchus violaceus (assembly GCA_013397565.1). Lineage (NCBI taxonomy): Eukaryota > Metazoa > Chordata > Aves > Passeriformes > Ptilonorhynchidae > Ptilonorhynchus > Ptilonorhynchus violaceus. Next base: position 157,762 of record VZRJ01010885.1, read on the forward strand.
CACCACACTGGCACCATACACAGGCATTCCTGCAGGTTCCCTCTATGCCCACGCTCTGGAGGTGATGCCCAAGCGATGCCCACGTGCCCCACTGCTGTTTGACCCCGGCCCAAACACCCCCTGCCCCCTGCAGCCAGGACACACCACGGTCTCCAGGCAAGTCACCCACAGCTGCCAAATGCAGCCCTGAAGCTCAGGGAGTGCCCAGGGCAGGCTCAGAGGGAGCAGAGTCTCTCCTGCTCCCAAGCAGGGCTGTGCCTCACTGGCAGGTTTCCACCTCAATCCCATTAAGCCGAGCCCCAGCCCCGGCCCGTGCCCAGCTCCAGATGGCTTCCAGGTGGGCCATGAAGGCAGCCCCTGGCCAGCAGCTCCGTGGGGCTCCCTGCCACCAGCGCAGCTGCCAGGGGCTGCGGGGGACCCTCCCAGGAGCAGCACTACCAACCAACCCCCTGACCATCCCTTCCCCCAGCAAACCCACCCCGCACAGAGCTGGAGACTGGAAGGAAATCCTCCCAGCTCTGTGCTTCAGCTGCTTCACCAAGCGACTCTGCAGTGGCAGAGGACCTGGAGCGGATTCCCAGATTGTTATCCCATAAATTCATCTCCCAGCCCCTGTTCTGTGCAGCTCTCCTTTGCTTTCTCAGTCTGTCCTGGCTCTCTCTACAGTCCAAGGAGGGATTGCAGCTCATATCAAAATGCTGGAGCACCTCCCCTTCCCTCCCCAGGAAGCAGGAGCTGCTGCTGTGTGTGCAACGATGCTCCGAGGCAGCAGCCTCAGGACCAGTCACACCCAGTGCCGGAGAGCCACGCCGTGACTCCAGGGGACAGCGGCAGGGATGGCAGCTCTGCCTTGGGGCACGCTCCAGCTTTCCACCGAAACGAGGGACATTTTCACACCCAGGCCTTGGGATTCATCCAGGCACTCCGGTCACCACCGCCACCACGGAGCCAGCAACATCTCAGCCCACCTCTCCTCCCCACCCGGCCCACGGGGGCTCGGCCAGCACCGCCCGGGGGGTGCCGCCCGCCCCAGCCCACCGCGGGGAGCCCCGCCGGGGGCACGGCCGCGGCTCTTACCGGCCTGGTTGGTGGTGATGTTGACGGAGGCGAACTGCGGGGAGAAGGGGCTCTGGTCGGTGACGCCGTTGACGGCCTGGATCTCGAAGGTGTACTGGGTGTGCGCCAGCAGGTCGCTGATGTAGATGCGCGGCTCGGTGAGGCCCAGCTGGCGCGGGGCGAACTGCACGTTGTCCCCGCAGCGCGTGCAGGCGCCGCGCCCCGCCCCGCAGCTCTTGCAGATGATGTTGTACACCAGGTCCTCCCGGCCCCCCGAGTCCCGCGGGGGGCTCCACTCCAGCATTAGGGACGTCTCGTTCACGCTGGAGATCACGGCCTGCGGGGCGGACGGGATGGCTGCAAAGGGAACGGACAGGGAGGGGTCAGAGCGGCTGCACCCCCTGCTCCCCCCCCATCTGCGTCAGCTGAGCTGGTGCTTCTCTTGGTGGCAGGGAGGTGTGGAGCAAGCTGGACATCCAAAGGCAAGAGTGGGAATAGAACCTGTCCTCCTATCCCGGGCTAATTTGATTGTGTGACAGCCCTGGCAAAATTTACCCATTTTTTTGTGTAGCATCCCCCAAACCCCCTCTGGGACAGATGCCTTTGTCAAGCATCCCTCGGTGCTTTGACTGAGGAGCATCTCCTTTCCCCACCGTGTGTGGTGCCCTCCCAGCCGCCCAGACCCACGTACTGGTGCACGGCATGTCCACGGGATCGGCGTCTGCCCGGTAATATCCATTCCGGCACACGCAGTTCGTGGCCCCTTCCGAGGTCGTCCGGCTGTTGATGGGGCAGTGGACACACCCTTCGTCCCCCTGGCTGGCCTTGAACGTCCCCGAGGGGCAGCCTGGAAGAGAAGGAGAGCGGTGCTGAGCAGTGAGGAGGGGCTGGGGGGGAGGCCTGGAGCCCGGCACTGCTGCCAGAACAACCCTTGGGGCTTTGCAGACTCCAAAGCCAAATCCCAACCATTGGAAGCAACCACAGTGGAGAGGAGCAGCTGGTTGAAGGCCCCAAGGAGGCTCCTGCAGAGATGGGTCCCCATGCAGACACCTCTGTCCCCATTCCCCGAGTGCAGAACAGGGATTGTAGGAATGCAGAGGGCATTTTTGGTCACTGTCACATGGGAAGATGTGAGTGGCTGTACCAGGTCAGACCATGGACACCAGAATCCTCCCCTCAACAATGGCTGTGCCAGGGAGGTTTAGGTTGGATCCCAGGGAAAGGATCTTCCCCCAGGGGGTGGTGGGCACTGACCAGGCTCCCCAGAGAATGGTCACGGCCCCAAGGCTGCCAGAGCTCCAGGAGTGTTTGGACAACGCTCTCAGGCACAGGGTGGGATTGTTGGGGTTTCTGTGCAGGGCCAGGAGTTGGATTTGATCACTGTCAGTCCCTTCCAGCTCAGGACATTCCATGATTCTAGGACCATTCAAGCAGCAGGCACACATGTTGCCCACAACACTTCCCCGCCCTCCTTTCTAAGATGCAGCTCTTTGCACTCAACACCCCACGTGGGTGTTTCTCCCACTGAGCTCCCCTGTCAGTTTTTTATTCCCTGCAAATGTTCTGCACCCGTTTTACCGCCCCAGAGCCCCATGCTGTAACCCCAACACTGCATGAAGGAACTGTTGCCCTCTGCTTCGAAGCCAAGCTGCCATTCCTGATGCCATCCCACACTTCCATTGCCAACGGACACTCAATCACCATCCACCTTGTCCACCATCCCTAGGGTTGTCCAAACCTCCGTCATGCCCCAAGCTATGTAACAACATTCACTAATTTATTCTCTTCTCTTCTCTTTTGCCATAATTAGCAAAGTCCAAATTACTTTTTAACCACTTGGGGAAAGCCCCAAGATCTCAGTCGTGAGGGACATGGGGCCAACTCCCATTTATCCCTGTGCAGGGGTGTGTGAACTGGTCTAGTGGGAGGTGCCCCTGCCCAGGACAGATGGTCCTTAAGGTCCCTCCAAACCATTCTGGGATTCCACGATCCCATGAAGCTGGGGTTGTTTTCTCCCGTTTGTACCACCTCAAGTCTTGAATCCCAATTGCCTCCTCATTCCCTGGTCACACTGTTCAACAGGGTCCTTCTGCAACTCTCCACAAGGTTTTGTCTTCATGACTTTGTAGATGTGGCACTTGGGGACACGGGTTAGTGTTGGGCACGGCTGTGCTGGGTTAATGACTGGACTCGATGATCTTAGGGGGTGTTTCCAACCTTAGTGACTTTATGGCTCAATATTACAAAAAAATTGTCATTTCTGCAGTAGCTGCAGGCTGAGCTCTCCCTCCAGAGCTCGGAGCCCCTCACAGATGAAGAAGCAGCTCCACAAGCAGCAGCCACTGAACCCCACGTGTGCTCAGCCCCACGGGGCGGGCGAGGCAGGGCTGGGGAGTGCAGGGTGCCTACAGCAGATGGTGGTGAGGGCCGGGCCACGCTGTGATCCAGCACTAACAGATCCAGCACTCGAGGATAAAAATAGCCCTGCAAAGCTCTCAACAGCACCGAGCGCCTCCCAAGCCCAGGGATCGCCGATGTCCCAGGAAGAGCTCGGCTGGGAGCGTTTCCCTGTGGTTACTCCTGGTTGGGACTTTCTGCTGTTAATTCTTACCCGGCCTGGAGGGCCTGGGGGGAGGCAGGTGGTTTCTGTGCTGAAACAAGTTTAACAAACTTCTCCCTCAGTCGCCTGCCAAGGCTCCCAGGAATGAGGCACATCAGAAAACAGCCTGGGAAAAACACACACTCGGGGCTGCTGTGAGCCAGAGCCATGGCTGAGAAGCAGCTGCTTTTCACTCGGGGAAAAAAGGAAAAAAGGAACGGTTTTTTTTTTTCAGTTTTCATCTCCCTTCCTCCAGAATTATCCTGAGTTTCCAACGAGGAAAACTCTACAGGAAAATTCCGTCAGCCTTCCTGCTTGCACAGTCCCTCCTTTTTCCTACGGTCAAAGGAGCTGTTGAACAATGGGATTCTCCCCACGCTCCTGGACCTTTCCATCGATCCCTCACGTGTTGATTCAATTTCTGACCCAGTTCCTCGGGACCAGCCCACCTCAGAGGGTGTTAAGCTGTCGGCAGAGGTGATGGCTGGGCAGTTCTCCATTCCCCAGAAGAGATGGGGACATGATAACAGGGTTCCTGTGCTAATACCAATATTTGAGGCACACAAAAGACCAACACACCAAATTGCTCTTGTCTGACATCCCGGGTGAAATGCGGGGTCATTCCATCAGGGATGGTTTCAGACAGGGGCCTCTCTCACCTTCCTCAGGCTTATTTTAAAAATAACAACTTTCCCATAAGGCTTCTTCTGCATCCAGACAGAGACACATCCAGTAAGTGCCCAGGCTGTGGAGTGTGGTGACTACTCCAAGGGATAAAAACATTCCCCGCATTTGCCCTGGCACAGGTCAGTGGCTGGAGAGGGATAAAAGTTGGGGCTGAACGGTTGTTCCCCCAAAATACCAAGCTGGGACACTGAAAATCTTTGCATGAGCCACCAAAACACAGCCAAAAGTTTTGGCAAGTCCCTTCCTCCCCAGTAGGTCCCGCATGGGATAAAATAATCCTGGAAAAATCAGAACTTCTCCAAAGACAAATGTTCTGAAATCATGCGGAAAGACAGGAAAATCACTGAAATTTGATGCAGAGTCCTTTTTTTATTGATTTATTTTTGTCTAGTAATGACAACCTCCAGAAGTAAAATAAATGAACATTGTGCTCAGAACTGTTCTGCTCCCTCCAGGTCTTCCCCCGGGTGAGAAAAGAGCTCTTCTTTTGGAATCCACCCAATTTCTTGTTTCCAGAGTAAACAGCAAATCAAAAGTGAAATCTTCACACAGGGGCTAAACCCCCTCCTGCCTGAACAATGGGAATATTCTCACCATGTGCTGGAAGCATCACAGAATCAGGGAATGTCCTGAGCTGGAAGGGACCCACAGGGATCAAATCCAACTCCTGGCCATGCCCAGGACACCCCAACAATCCCACCCTGTGCATCCCTGGGAGTGTTGTCCAAACGCTCCTGGAGCTCTGGCAGCCTTGGGGCCGTGCCCATTCCCTGGGGAGCCTGTTCAGTGCCCACCACGTTCTGGGGGAAGAACCTTTCCCTGATCTCCAGCCTGACACAGACACGAGGACATCCCAGTTTTCTGTCCCAGGAGGTGACAGCAGCTTTGGGACACTGCTGCTTCTCCTTAGGCTTGCAGCAAGGGCAAGGACAGAGCATCCCTAGAAATTCCTGCTTGGAAAGATGGAACTGAAACTGCAAAAGCACAGAAATTTCTACTTTATCCCAGCATCCTTCACCCCTGGGGGGCAATTTCGGTGCCAGTGGCTCTGGCCCCATCGCTGCAGCAGCTCCCCCCGTGCTGGGTTCCCACATCTCCAGCACCAAAGGGATGCTAACAGGGGTTCACAGGGAACATATGGACCTTTAATTGCCTGGCTGTGCACAGATCCATGGATGGCTGCCTTGCTGGGGTATGGCTCCCAAGGCAGCCCGGAGTACCGGCTGTGGCTCTCTCAAACAAGGCTGGGAATGCTCGGCAGCGCTGGCAGTCCTTGTTTCCCATTCCCTCATTCCCAGGGCGTGGAAAGGTGGCCGTGCCTGGGAAGGCTTTGGGAATCACAGAAAGAACTGAGTTGGAAGGGACCCACAAGGATCATCGAGTCCAGCTCCTGAAGGGAAGGGAATGCCACGGAGGAGAATGCCACGCCCTCCCTGCAGAGGACCACGCCGGGATGTGGGAGGCAAGGCCACCTCTGCAGCATCTGCTGCCAGAGGCAGTGCTGGCACCAAGCTTCCAGCCCTCCTGTCCCGGGGCAGCTCAGCAGGAAGGCATCCCACAGCTTGGGAAAAGCCTCTGGCCAAGCGAGCAGGAGGAGCTGCAGAGGGTTCTGTGTTCCCCGTGTCTCACTGCCTCTCTCTGACCAACTGCTGCACTAATCCAGCGTGAGCTGGGCAGGCTCCAAACAGGCTCCTCTGCATCCCAAACTGCCCTGGCCTTCAGACTCCACCCCAGGCCCCTCCTGGAAGCAGCTCCGAGCAAACAGCTCCCTCCTGCAATAAAAGTTCCTAAAATGGCACCTTCGGCCCGTGCTGAGGGCCCTGAGGAAGGAAGGGTTCTCCTCGCCCCCTCTGCCTGGCTCTGTTTCTCCTGGCAGCAGGATCCCTGCGCTCCAGGGAGGCATTTTTAACGGCTGATGGAAACCAGGCAGCCCTGGCTCCGTCAGGATCCGCCAGGAGCCTTAAATCCCCGGCCTTATCTCCCACTGCCTCCCTTCTCCCTGCGGGGCCGGGGCTGGGGGCTGGAGCTGCAGCCCGGCATCCTCGGCTCCCCTGGTGCCCGTGCCCTTGGCCACATCCTGCCTCTCTCCCTCCTCTGTGGGTTTGGGGTCCCTGTCCATGCTTTTGGGGTCCCTGTTCGTGCTTTTGGGGTCCCTCTCCCACAGCCCTCCCTGCTCCCACTGGCATCCTCATCACCCCACAATCCCTACGAGGGTGCCTCGGCCACGCAGCACGGTGCTGCTCCCGTTCCCACCCCACACGGAATGAGTGCCAGAGATATTCTTATGGAGAATAAAGAAAACAGTGGCCTGGGCCCTGTCAGGAGGAGTGTGGCCAGGACATGGAGGGAGCTGTTGTCCTTTCCCCTGCCAGGCACTGGGGATGCCGTCATGGCTAGGCTGGCATTGCCCAGTTCAGGGCATGGGGCACTTTCCACTAGCCCAGGTTGCTCCAAGCCCCCTCCAACCTGGCCTTGGACACTTCCAGGGGTGGGGCAGCCACAACTTCTCTGGGCAACCTGTGCCAGAGCCTCGCCACCCTCACAGGGAAGAATTCCTTTCCAATATCCAATCTAAATTTACTGTCTTCCAGTTTAAAGCCATTTATGATGTCCTGTCCAGAACGATTACGTCCAACCAGCTCTGAATTTCGCCCTTTTTCCTTTCATCAACCATGCCCTGCTTGGAAGATGAAGTCAGTGTTGCAATGACATTGTCCCTTTTCCCATATTCTGCCCCACTCTGCCCCTTGCACCTCGACCCTTGTTTCCAGTCCTGCATCCAAATGGTCTCACTTTGTCTCACTTGTGAATTTGTCCCTTCTCTGCTCCCTGTCCCTCACACGATGGGTGTTTGTCCCCTTAGTGAAAGGTTGGCCTCTGGACAGCCCCAAGGAGCAATGCTGCCTTTGGATCCACTTCCAATCCTTCCCTGGGGTGCCCAGCCTGGAGAGTGCTGGAGGGAAGAGGGCAGGTGGTGACACCCGAGCCCTCTGGATGCTGGAGTTGGCTGCTAGCTCGGGAAGAGCGAGGATCTGGGACCTGGAGGTGCCAGCTCTCTGCACTCTCCCTTCCCGGGGCCACACGGCTCCTCCAGTTTCCTTATGGATAAATTTAATTAACAGCCTATGCTGTTACCTCATCCTCAGATAAGCAATTAATGCCACTGCCAGGTGCTGTCACTGCCAACAGCTCTGACAGCATTTGGAGAGCAGAGGGAAATACAGGAGGGAAAACAGGGTTAAATGAGATTAACCGGAGGGGAACCTCTGTGATGCGGATTCTGGAGTTGTCAATAAAGGGAGAGGTCCCACTGCAAATGTTCCTCTTTAACCCCCTAATTCTCCACAGGACAGGAATGGAAGCAGGACAGCTCAGGCTGCAAAAGCATCCTCCTGGCTCTTAGACAGGTCCCCCTTGACTGGACCAACACCCTGCACCTCCCCTGGAGTTCTGGGAGATCGCCTGGCTCCCATCACCCACTCAAGGCCTCGCTGCTCTGGCCTCACAGCTGCATGTGCCAGGACCCCAAACCCCACATTCCCTGCAACAGCTCCCCAGCAGCCACCTCACCCACCCCCAGCTCCATCCCAGGCTCCCTCGGAAGTGCCCTGCCAAGGACTTCCATGTGCACCCTGCCTGTCCACAGCTCATCATGGTTTAGGAGCTCACATTTTGCTCTCAGCGTCATCTCCTGTGTCCCTCGGTCCATGGGAAGAGGGGCTGTGACAGGACCTTAGTGCTGGGGTGTCACAGAGATCTGGAGAGGATGGGCAGGGCAGAGCGATGCCCTGCTCTGGGAGCTCCCCAAAAAAGACCACTCTGGAAGGTCCTGCAAGGGACAAACACATCCCAACATTCTGGCCAGGCTGTGCTCAGCCCAAAGCTCCAAAGACCAGGCCAAGGATCAAGGATAAAGCTTTTTGGACAGGTACAGTTCCCTGCTCTCCTGAGAGCATCCCCAGCCTCAGCCCAGCCCTGGCAGTTCTCTCCCAGCAGGGCTGGGCCCTCACCTGGGAGAGGCTTCGTGCCGGGGGCTTCCCAGCAAATCCCCCCCGTGGGTTCCTGGGAGTTCACAGGGTCACCTCCCTTCCAAGTTCAGGCATCTGGGGAGCCCAGCACACCTGTGGGCAACACACCTGCTGGGGGGAGGGGGCACATCCATCAGTGCTGACGGGACTCGGCTGTCAGCGAGAAACGCCTGGAATGTTTTACCTGCCTGGCCAGCCCGGTTCAGCCTCCCCAGCCTGTCATGGGCGTTCTTAAAGAAAAATGGGAAGTTTTCTGTCCCTGCTGGAGCATGGGAGACTGGGATGTTGCCTCCATTCTCAGAGTACAGAGGGAGAGGACCATAATCCAGCATTTATCCTGTCAGGGCTGTCCAGTGGACGCACAAGGGGAGAGGATCTCCCTCTCCCCTATATAGGGTTGGTCTCCTCTCTCAGGTAACAGGCAGAAGAACAAGAGGAAACAGCCTCAAGTTGTGCCAGGGGAGGTTTAGATTGAATATTAAGGAAAATTTCTTCACGGAAAGCTGGTCAGGCATTGGAACAGGCTGCCCAGAGCAGGGGTGGAATCACCATCCTTGGAAGTGCTCAAAAAACATGTGGACGTGGCACTTGGGGACACGGTTTAGTGGTGGCCCTGGCAGTGCTGGGTGAATGGTTGAACCTGTTGATCTCAGAGGGCTTTTCCAACCTTAACGATTCCATGATTCCATGATTCTATCCCAAGGAGACATGGATCTGTGTGTCCACCACGCTGCAGTAGACCAGGAATGGCTGCAGCCCAAAGGCTCAGCCCACTCCTCCCTTCCAGAGATCCCTGTGGGAGCTGAAACCAGGGGATGAGCTCAGAGGTCAGGAGCACAGCGCTGGTGGCAGCAGATGCCTCCACACTCCCGGCTCCTGCAGACACCTGAAGAGCAGCCCAGGATGCAGCTCCAAGACCAAGCCCAGCAGCTCAGTGCTCACCCGAGGCACGACATTCCCTGCCCCAGGAATGCCGGGTGCTGCGGCCCAGGAGCAATCCCAGCGCCAGGCACGGGGGGAGCAGGATGAGCGGGATGCTGCCGGTGCCCGCACAGTGCCAACCTCCAAACCCTGTCTCGGCAGCTGGGCACACACAGGATCCAGAGCTTCGGGGGCTGGGAAAGAGCGTTGCCTGGGATCCTTGGGGTGGCTGGCATGGAGTGGGGGAGTACTGGGGCACTGCTTCCAACTCAGGGATCCCAGCACAGGGAGGATGTGGAGTTGCTGGAGAGAGTCCAGAGGAGGCCACAGAGCTGCTCCAAGGGCTGGAGCCCATCTGGAGCCAGCCTGAGAGAGCTGGGGGTACTCACCTGGAGAGGAGAAGGCTCCAGGGAGACCTCAGAGCCCCTTCCAGTGCCTAAAGGGGCTCCAGGAGAGCTGGAGAGTGAGCTGGGACAAGATGGAATGGCTTCCCACTGCCAGAGAGCAAGGTCGGATGGAATATTGGGAAAAAATTCCTCTCTGTGAGGGTGGGGAGGCCTAGGCACAGGTTGCCCAGAGACGCTGTGGCTGCCCCTGGATCCCTGGAAGTGTCCAAGGCCAGGTTGGACGGGGCTTGGAGCAGCCTGGCATAGTGGAAGGTGTCCCTGCCCATGGCAGGGGTGGCACTGGATGAATTTTAAGGTCCCTTTCAACCCAAACCATTCTGGGATTGTATGATTTTATTTTCATATTTTTAACATGATTTCCAGGCCAGCAGCTCATCCCTTTTCCCTTGATGTAAACACTGCAGCCTCACACAGGGACTGTTCTGAGCCAGCTTTCCCCAAGCCGTCTCCCAAAGAATTTAGGACCTTCACATTTTGTTACTTTGTTTGGTCTTGTTTAATCGTTTCCCAAAGCTTCTGGCTGGGAGAGCTCTGCCTCCGGAGAGAGGCATGTTAACCATTACAGGAACACTTCCCAAAGTTTAAACGCAGGGAAAGGAGCAAACCAAGCAAGCAAGTGGTGACATCAAAGTTGCACTGATGGAAAACCCCTAATCCCATAAACCCTTCCTGCTTTAATTGGTGTTAAAACAAAGATAATCTTATCTCAGCCCTATAAAAGAAGGGATAGGATGTTCTTTCTAAAAGCCTCTCTAAAAGCCCTCGTAAACTTGACAAACATTCCATGTTTCCAGCCCGAGGAGAAGGGCTTTAATCCTAAAGGAAACAGGGAAGGAATAAGGGAGCTTTTCCTGGACAAGAGCCCTTCAAGTGGATGGCGTCCCCAGCCCTCCCGGTCCTGGTGTCAATCTGGAGTCACTCCCTGGCACTGTGGGGCTGCTGGGGATGGGCACAGACCCCCCAGGACCAGACACAGACCGGGGGGACCGGAGCAGGCGTGGCCCAGGCGGTGTCTGCACATCCCTAGAGCTGAGCAGGGCCAGGATCAGCCCCCGGCTGGATTTGTGCCTCCCCCTGCAGGGACTCCACGTACCTCTGGGGCTGCTCTGTGTTTTTACCTGGCAATGACCTGGCTCGTCTCCACTCCCTCACCCCAGATGTTGGAGGAGCAGTTCCAGAGCCCGAGGTGGGGTCTCTGAAGGAATCCTGACGTGAGCCAGAGGCCCCAGCCCAGCGTACAGCCAAAAGCCCTATTCCCAAAATGCCCTGCCTTCACTTCTCCCAGCAAAAGGAGCCCTCCCACCTCCAGCAGTGCCCTGCAGACCCCCTCTAGCTACACTTCCCAGGGCACAAGCAGCTTTTCCAGGTGGAGCTGGAGGCGGCCAGGAACCCCTGGAGCGGGAGTGGGCATGTTTAATCATCACATTTTAATGCTGCTCAGCACTCAGTGTGGACAGTTTAAAGCTCCAGCTGGTTCAGTGCCAGCAGCCACTCTGCAGATGCCAACCCTGCTCTGGGTCAGCCCTCGGCACTGAGAGGAACTGGCACCAGGGTCAGTAAAAACGGCCCATTATGGGGGTTGAAGCCACTGGGGGAGCTGCACAGAACCTTTCCTTCCTGGCCTGCACGGAGCAGAGAAGCTGCAGGGAGGCAGCACGGCATGGGAAGGGCACACACCGTCCACCTCAGCTTCCCAAAGTGCCCTGAAGGATGCTCATGACAGGTAAAACCCAAGGGAACCAACCTTCCTCCTAAAGAAGCTCCCAAGTGCACTGGCAGGGGAGAGCTGTTCCAGCTTGGACTCCCCAGTATAGGAAAGGTGCTGGAGTGACGCCAGTGACACCAGGGAAGGCCCCTGGGATGCTGGAGCACACGGTGGGTGATGAGAAGCTGAGGATGGATGTGAGCCTGGAGAAGGGAAGGCAAAGGAGAGACCTTGCTGCTGCCTCCAGGGTGTAAGGAAGATGGAGCCAGCCCTCAGGAGAGTGAAACTCAAGCTGGCACATGGAAAACTCCAGCTGGACACAAGAAAATTTTTCACCACGAGGGAGGCCAAGCCCTGGAAGGAGCGGTCAGAAGGACAGGGATCTACATCCTCGGAGACAGTCAAAGCCTTTCCCTGGGAAATGAGACACTTTCCTGTCACTCCAGCTGCCTACAACCAACAGAGCTTCCACTTTTCAAGGTCCAGGGATTGTCTGTAGGAGCAGTCTGGGAGAAAATTCCCTTTTCCCTTTGCTAAACCAACCCCAGGCGAAGCGAGGTCCCTTCCCCAGAGCGGAGCCCCTCGGAGCCGTCACCAGCACGGCTCAGGGGCCGCAGAGCCAGCCTGCGACTCCAGCTCTGCTTCCCAGCTCCATCTGTCCCTGCCACCTCGGATTCCCTCACGTCCCAACAGCCACACTTCTGCTGCTCGGACGTTTCCAAGGCTTCCCCAGCAACCGGAGCCGGAGCAGCCCCAGCCGGCAGCGAGCTGGCGTTGGAACGCCGTGTTTGTTCTTGCAAACTGAACTGCAAGGACAGCCCAAAATCGCTGTCTGCAGGCACCTGATCTGCCAGCAGGCTGGGGCTGTGTTGGAACAGGCCCCTCATGGCTGGAATCATTAATGTTGGAAAAGCTCTTGGAGATCCTCGAGTCCAACTGTCAACCCAGCACTGCCAGGGCCACCACCAAGTGCCACATCCACAGATTCACTGGACAATTCCAGGGATTGGTGACTCCACCACTGCCCTGGGCAGCCTGTGCCAATACCTGAGCACCCTTTTGATGAAAAAATTTTCCCAGTTTCCAACCTAAACCTCTCCTGGGCACAGCGTGAGGACTTTTGCTCTTGTCCTGTCCCTTGCTCCCTGGGAGCACAGCCTGACCCCCCCCTGGCTGCCCCCTCCTGTCAGGGAGGTGTGGAGAGCCAAAGGTCCCCCCTGAGCCTCCTTTTCTCCAGGCTGAGCCTCCCCAGCTCCCTCAGCCACTCCTTGTCAGACTTGTGCTCCAGCCCCTTGACCAAGGAAGTCCAAGGAAGGAAGACCCATCTCTGTAATCAACACATGGATTTCTGACAGAAAACTGGAAATATGATGTGGGGCTGTACAATAAGTGTGGGAAAACCTCTGTAACCTCCCACTCTTCCCAAAGACAGGCTGAACCATCCTGCACACGAGAACCAGCAGCGTGGCCACGCCAAGATCACCCCGTGCCAGGGACGTGCATGTCAGGAAAATTCAAGCAGGGATTTTCCATTTTATTTCCTAGGAAATCTTTTATAAAGCCTCCCTGTGTTGCACAAGTGTAACGACTGCCACAATTCATGGCTGAATAAATACCCAGGAGCAATTCCCAGTGTCGACATTCCCTGGGCACTCCATGTGTCACTGAGCTGTGGTGCTCGTGCAGCAGCGAGGGCTGTGAGGGATCAACATCAGAGGGAGGAGGCTGAGCCCTCGGTCCCCAGGCCCCCATTCCACTGATAAGTTTCTCCAAAAGGATGCTCTGATGAGGGAAAAACAGCAGCAAATAATTATCTGCCTAAATCCATCAGGAGCGGTGCTCCATGGCGGGGTCTGAGAGCCCAGCATGCCGGAAAACAGATGGGAAGAGGCAATTTTCAACAGCTCATAATTCCCATTATTTGGTGGCTTTTGCCTGCATCCATCAAAATGCACCTTCCACATCTGAAAGCTTTCTTCCACCAGATTTTATACTTCCAAACTCCCAGATTTCCCTACACTCACTGGAAGCAACTTGAGATGGCAAAGATGTGAGGTCACTGAAAGAGAAGGTTGGGAGATGCTGGCTGGTGTCAGCCATGAGAAGGTTGAACTCTCTGTGCATTTAAAAGTAACTCTCAGCAAATCAGGGTCTTCCCTGCTTCCCGGATTTCCAGGGCTCTCCCACCGTGCCCGAGGGCTGGCTGCCAGCCCTGGCATGAGCACGGAACAGGTTCCCAGAGATGCCAACAAAGCCATCAAGGACAGAGAGTACAAATAAACCCCCATGAATAATAACCAAAATAGCCTCAAATAAAGTTGCTGCTGCCCCCAGGAAAAGGCAACTTGTACTTTTTCAATAAGAATTAATTCTGAACAAGAAATGACAGTGAAAGAGTAAAAATGCATCTTAAAAAGTCATGAACTGGCAGCAGTGGCTTTAAATGAGTCAGCAGGAAATCCAGCAGTTGGTAAAAGCAGTGGAAAAAACAGAGCTCTTAAGATTAACAGCAACAAGATGGAAATCAAGAACACAAGAAAAATGAAGCCATGGTCAAGAGATGGGCCTGTCCCCAAAACATGGGAAAATCATCCAGTGTGATGGTGGGAAAGAAAGGGGTATTTAATCACACAGTCTGTGCATGGAGAGGGATTGTTTCATAACCAACACCTCCCAAACATTTTCCATTCCTCCTGAAGTAGGAGGAATATCAGCTATGGGCTCCCAGAGCCAGGCAGGATTAGATAACTGGGACTCAAGAGCTTTAAGGCTCGGCCAAGGAAAATCTGTGATGCAACTGCTGGTGTTTTTGAAATCCGGGGTTGTGAGGCCATTCCAGGGAACCACACACATGGATCGCACTGTGGCAAAGGATTCCAAGGGCAGGAGGTGCTCAGCTCTCTTGGCCAAGGTGATGGCACCACTGCCAGGGGTGAAGAGTGGAACAAGTGACATGAAGTGAAGTCCCCTGATACATTTTCTTGGTGTTGTTTGACTCTGCAGAGGGGGATCAGACACGTGGAGCACCCTCCTAGCCCCATCCTGCAAAACATGGCCCTCGGCTCTATGTGCCACAGGGAAACCAGGATGGGGAACAGGGAGGGGGCTGCAGAGGACAGGCTGAGTGTGAGGGCCCAGCATGAAGCTGCAGCAATGGAGCCACGAGATCTCAGATGGAGAGGACCCTCTGCTCTGCTCTGCTCTGCTCTGGTGGGACCCTCCTGCAGAGCTGCCCCCAGCTCTGGGGTCAAAGCACAGGGAGGATGTGGAGCTGCTGGAGAGAGTCCAGAGGAGGCCATGGAGCTGCTCCGAGGGCTGGAGCCCCTCTGCTCTGGAGCCAGGCTGGGAGAGCTGGGGGTGCTCACCTGGAGAAGAGAAGGCTCCAGGGAGACCTCAGAGCCCCTTCCAGTGCCTAAAGGGGCTCCAGGAGAGCTGGAGAGGGACTTGGGACAAGGAATGGAGGGACAGGACAAGGAGGGATGGCTTCCCAGTGCCAGAGGGCAGGGTTAGATGGGATATTGGGAAGGAATTCTTCCCTGTGAGGGTGGGGAGGCCCTGGCACAGGTTGCCCAGAGAAGCTGTGGCTGCCCCATCCCTGAAGTGTCCAAGGCCAGGTTGGATGGGGCTTGGAGCACCCTGGGCTAGTGGAAGGTGCCCGTGCCCATGGCAGGGGGATGGAATGACATGAGCTTTAAGGTCCCTTCCTACCCAAACCATCTTGGCATCCTTTGAAGGCAGAGAGTGTCCCACACAACGGGTCAGGCCTGGATGTGGTGTGAGAACTCGCACAGGCAGCTGGGCACAACCAACAACCCTCAGCAGCCGTGGGAAAACACAGGGAGATTTGGGCTTCTTCACCCTCAGGCTGCCCAAGCACCGAGCTCACTCGGCTGAGAGGGCTCCCAGGAGTCGTTCTCCGGGGCCCTTCACTGCCTTTCCCCAAGCTCAGCCCCTCCCCAAGCCCCCGGCTCCGCTGGGGCTGCCACCGGGATCTCCTCCGGCCGCAGAGGACGGGGGGAGCGCAGCCTCGGGAAGCAGCTGGGATGTTTGGAAACGGGGCCGCGGTCGGAGCAGGGTTTTCTTCAAAGCCCGGGGCTCCTGGAGCGGGTCCAGGCGGCGCCGGGAGCGGGACAGACGGCACAGCCCCCTCGTCCAGGCGGGCAGGCCGAGCCCGGCCCGCGGCGCTCCCGNCCCGCTCGCTGCACAGATCAACCCAGCCCCGAGAGGCTCCCTGGGGAGACACTCCTGCCTGGGGAGACACTCCTGCCTGGGGAGATCCGAGCTCTGATTGATGGAGGACGTGCGACTGGAGCAGAAAAGGGAGAGCAGAGCCAGGCTGGAGCAGGGGGTGCATGTCCCAGCCCTCTCCTGTAATCCTCACCAGCAGAGTGCAAAACCCTGGAATTCCCCAACCTGACACGTCCTCATCCTTCATCCCAGCAGGGCACGTGCTGCAGCGCAGGGATTTAACAAGGAATTGCCTTATTAGTAGGGGAGGACCTCGTTGTTCTCCACAGCTACTTGTATGGAGGTGGCTGTAAGGTGGGGGTTGGTCTCTTCCCCCAGTAATGAGTGATGGGACAAGAGGAAACGGTCTCAAGTCGTGCCAGGGAAGGTTTAGATTGGATATTAGGGAAAATGTCTTCATGGAAAAGGTACTAGACCACCCTGCCCAGGGCAGTGGTGCAGTCACCATCCCTGGAAGTGTTCCAAAGAGGTTTAGATGGTGCTTAGGGACAGGGTTTAGTGGTGGGCCTGGCAGTTCTGGGTTAACAGTTGGACTCGATGATTTTAGAGGGCTCTTCCAACCTGCTCCTGCTCCCTTTGGCTCCATCTGCAATCCCACAGAGCCTGGTTTTCCACAGAAAGGCAATGTCACGGGCAAGGATACACGGGCTGACTGCAGGCAGCTTGCAAGGCAGAGCTCTGCTTGGCAGGACAAGGAGCAGGAGACCCTGATTTGTGATCAGCAACTCTGCCAGGACTCAAGACAAGCTCCTCCAACGTCTTTAGGATGCTCCAGCTCTTCCCACCCAGTGACTCCTCCCCCTCCTCTCTCTCTGGGGTACCTCAGCCATTGCTTTTGTTCCTGTGTTTTCATCTGCTCCCATGGGAAACCATCATTAAGCATCTCCCCAGCGGGTTTCCTGCCCATCCTCCCACACAAGGACCTCAGCAACCCTCAGGCTCATCACAGTGGGATGGGATGTGGAGCCTGCTCTGCTCCTGTGCCGGTCACCCACACTCTCCTGCTGGCCCTGCTGGCCCTGCTCTTGCTCTCTGGCTGGTCTAACACGAGGTGTGGATGGATGGTACCTCTGGAAGGAGGTACCAAAACAGTGGTGAGGAAAGTCACAGAATCCCAGACTGGTTTGGGTTGGGAGGGACATTAAAGCTCATCCAGTGCCACCCCTGCCATGGACAGGGACACCTTCCACTATCCCAGGTTGCTCCAAGCCCCGTCTAACCTGGTCTTGGACACTTCCAGGGATGGGGCAGCCACAGCTTCTCTGGGCACCCTGTGCCAGGGCCTCCCCACCCTCACAGGGAAGGATTTCTAATCTAAACCTCCTTTCTTTCACTTTAAAGCCAGAATTGCTCGACCGGAGCTCCTGGTACTGAGAAGCCAAATGAAGGTGCCCAAGAGATGAGAGCCATGGGCCCTCCAGAGCTGCCAGCCCAGCAGGGAGCAGTGACAGCTCCTTCTGTCCCTGTCTCAAGGAGACCTCACACTGCTGGTCCTGGGCTCCTCTATGAGGAATGGCTGGGAGAGCTGGGGGTGTTCACCTGGAGAAGAGAAGGCTCTAGGGAGACCTCAGAACCTCTTCCAGCACCTAAAGGGGCTCCAGGAGAGCGGGAGAGGGACTTGGGACAAGGGATGGAGGGACAGGACAAGGGGGAATGGCTTCCCACTACCAGAGGGCAGGGTTAGATGGGATATTGGGAAGGAATTCTTCCCTGTGAGGGTGGGGAGGCCCTGGCACAGGTTGCCCAGAGAAGCTGTGGCTGCCTCATCCCTGGAAGTGTCCAAGGCCATGTTGGATGGGGCTTGGAGCACCCTGGGACAGCAGAAGGTGTCCCTGCCCATAGCAGGGGTGGCACTGGATGGGCTTTAATGTCCCCTCCCACCCAAACCATTCTGGGATTCTCTGATTGATCCCTCCAGGCAATGAGCAGCAAACCCCAGCAGGCACAGCTGTCCCAGGGAACCCCTGGCTCTCCCCCTGCCCCCGAGCAGGGATCACCACCCCACAGAACAGGCTGGATGCACAAACCAGCAGCAGCGGAGGGCTGGGGACAGCTCTTGGTGTGTCCCTCAGCCCAGCCACGGGCCCTGGTCCAGCCCACACAACCCATCCTGTGGGCCACCCTGGGCTGGGGCCGTGCCGAGGGCGCTCATCCCCGGGACAGCACCAGCACACGGAGCACAGCAGCCCCACTGCCCCGTGCTGGTACCGCTGCCCTCCAGTCCATCCCAGCACAGCCAGTGCCACGGACTGGAACCCAGATGCTCCCAGGACTGCTCTCGCCGGTCTAGAGCTGAAAATTAAATTAAAACCGCGACAGGGACAGTTAATTAAAGCAGATTAGTGCGAGACTAATTAGGGACGCTGACACTGCAACCATCAAGCCCTGTGATGTTAATTAGCTGTTCATTAATGTCAGCTCCCTGTTCAGTACAGAAATATGAACTGCTGATCTCCTGGGCTTCACGTGCTGCAGAGCACACGGGATCACTCGGTCACCTCCCGCTGGGGCACGGCCTGCCTCTGCCACCACCCTGCAGAGACACTGTCACCAACAGCCCTGTCACCCTCACAGCCACGAACAGTGTCACCCTCACCACCAGCAATAGTGTCACCCTCACCAGCAACAGCAGTGAGACCCTCACCAGCAACAGCAGTGTCACCCTGACCACCAACAGCCGTGTCACCCTCACCAAGTGTCACCCTCACCACCGTGTCACCCTCACCACCGTGTCACCCTCATCACCGTGTCACCACCACCAGTAAGTGTCACCCTCACCA
This sequence comes from Ptilonorhynchus violaceus, assembly GCA_013397565.1. Taxonomy (NCBI): domain Eukaryota; kingdom Metazoa; phylum Chordata; class Aves; order Passeriformes; family Ptilonorhynchidae; genus Ptilonorhynchus; species Ptilonorhynchus violaceus. Next base: position 176,193 of record VZRJ01010885.1, read on the forward strand.
CCACCAACAGTGTCACCCTCACCACCACCCAGCACAGAGACACAGCCACCACTGACAGGAATGTGCTGTCCCCACCCTGTGCCCCTTCAGCCACCCACAGCCAGGAGGTCCCTCCCAGGCCACCAGGCACAGCAGGACACCCAACACCCCCCGTGAGCACTGCTCATGTCCCCCGTGGACACCATCCCCTGTGTCAGGAAAGCGAGTGGTGCCCAGCACCCACTCACAGCACTCCCTAAAACCGGCACCCACAGACTTCCACAATTTAGACAGTCCCTGTTTCTCCTCATCCCAAGCCTTGAAAAGGCACTCGGAGATAGAATTCAGGAATTGTTCAGGGAGGAGATGTCCTCTAAGATCATGGAGTCCAACTACTAACCCAGCTCTGCCATGTTCACCACTACACCATTTCTCCAAGTGCCACATCCACCTGTTTTTTGAACACTTCCAGGGATGGTGACTCCACCACTGCCCTGGGAAGCCTGGTCCAATGCGTGATCACTCTTTCCATGAAGAAATTTTCCCAATATCCAATCTAAACCTCCCCTGGCACAACTTGAGGACTTTCCCTCTTGTCCTGTCCCTGTTTCCTGGGAGCAGAGCCCGACCCCTCCCTGGCTGCCCCCTCCTGTCAGGGAGTTGTGGAGAGCCAGAAGGTCCCCCCTGAGCCTCCTTTTCTCCAGGCTGAGCCCCCCCCCAGCTCCCTCAGCTGCTCCTGGTGCTCCAGACCCTTCCCCAGCTCTGCTGTCCTCCCATCCCACCATTGTGGCCATAGCTGGGACATAAAGAAGAAGGCTGGAGAACACTGGAAAACCACTGAGATCCCTGGGGACTGTAGGGAGCACAGCCAGGCTGTAGGAACACGCGCAGCCACTGCTGGGAGAACACACGGGATGCACGGAGCACACGAGGGCTGTAGGGATCCAAATTTGGCTGTACAGAGCAGGCAGAGGTTACAGGAGCACGAGGGCTGCAGGGAGCACACACTGTAGGGACTCCCCACGGGGTTGTAGGGACTCCACAGGTGGTGTAGGGACTCCACACAGGGTTGCAGGAACTCCACACGGGGTTGCAGGAAGCCCACACAGCGACCATACAGAGCACAGTAGGGTTGTACAGGGCACACACGGGGTTGTAGGAAGCACACACGGAGTGCAGAGCACACGGACAGGCTGTAGGAATCTCCAGCAGCCCAGTGGGAACACACAGACCGCAGGGAGCACAGAGGGAGCCCACCAGTGGCCCTCGGGCTGGTCCCACCTGTAGTTCAGCACGAACCATGGGTCCCACACACCCCACTCCACCCCCAGCCTGCTGACCCCAGTGCCCCACGAGCTGCCTGGTGTCACCCCAGCCCCAGGACCTGCCTGCCCCACACAGCCCCCAGCAGGGTCCTGGGGACACGGGAGTGCTCCTGTGTGGTGCCAGTCACAGCGCTGAGTGCTGAGCTGTCACCCAGAGGAAATGCTCCTGCAGTGGAGCTTCTCCCAAAGATATTCCAGCTGCTAGGCTGAACCGGCCCCCAAACCTTGAGCATTCCTAAAGCACGGCCACGTTTCCCACCACGCCCCCAGGACCAAGCTGCATCTTCACTTCTCACCGTGGAAGACACAGCAGGATGCTCACACCTCCTCTAACCTGTATCCTACTCCAGGAACTCCTTGGATGATGCCACCAACAGCACCCTGGGCTAGTGGAAGGTGTCCCTGCCCATGGCAGGGGGTGGAACAAGATGAGATTTGAGGTCCCTTCCAACCCAAACCATTCTGGGGTTCTGTGGTTTATCCAGCTCTGAGGGGAAAAGGCGTCTCCTGTGGCTGGTGCAAACTGGTGATGGGTGGGAGCCAAAAGGGGATGTGCTAATGGGAAGCAATCAGACTCCACTGCTCCTCCTCCCCCAGAGCATATTTAGAGCTTTCAGAAAGAAACAAAACTTGTTTATCTTAACGCTAATCAATTTATAGCAATCAAAATAAAACCCATTAGGAGCCATTCTCCATTTGAATTTCAAAGAGGCTTCTGACCCCAGGAGGCTCCCAGCTGATTGATTAGAAATTTCTGACACTAATGTGTGTCTTCGAAGGGTCCGGTGTGGCTTTAATTCCTCTCTCCTGAGACACTGATCGTGTGTTAACATCTGTCAGCCCCTTCCTGCACTTAGGGGAGGGGAAATTCATGAGCACATGGAGTTGCCTGGCACAGCTGGGGAGAAGGCGGCATTTGCCGGCTTAAACAGCTTCCAGGAATCCCTTGGGGCAAATCATTTGCATGATCCTTTTCTCCTTGGGCAAAATAAGAGCTGGAGTGCACCAAGAAATGAAAAGCAGTGATGCAGAGTGGGGGTAGAGAGCGGAGGGTTAGAGCTCAGGGCTGGGATTTGGCTTTTGCATCCCAGCTTTGACCCTGACTCCTTGTGTCCCTCAAAACCACAGGAAACGCAGGATGGGTTGGTTGGAAGGGATCTAAAAGATCATCATGTTCCAACACCCCTGCCAGGGGCAGGAACATCTTCCACTCATCCCTGGCTTCCTCCAGAAAAATCACAGATGGCACGAGGGAAAAAAGAGATCTCAAACCCAAGACGCATTCACATTGTTCCCAGGCTTTTCTTTTTAACCACATTCCCATTTCGGAAATCACAACCTTCACTTTTTGGTGGGCAGGAATTCATGTCCTTCCAGGGTGTGCTGTGACCCAGACTGGATTGGGTGAGTCCTGGGCAGACCCTGGGCAATCCTGCTCCTACCTGGGGTGGGGAAACAGCAATAAAATACAAAGGAAAAGTGATTTTTATCTGGAGATGGATGTAGGGAGGAGCCTTCATCCTCCAGGATGGAGCACACTTGGTCCACCAGCAGTTTGTAAGGTGGTGATGACCACTCTGTCCCCACAGAGTTAAAGCACAAAGCCCCTGGTCCTGGCACGGGCTCCTGCCCAGCTGGGGGACATCTCCTGCTCGTGCAGGCACAGATGATGCTCTGTGAGACCCCCTGCCCCGAGGGCACCACCCTGCTGACCACAGACCCCTTGGCTGGGGCTGGACACCCACGGCTGGGCATTTCTTGGTGGAGAGACAAATAACTGACCCAAGGATGGAGGGATTTGACCCATCACCCCCCACCTCTTTGTCTGACGCAGGAAAGCTGAGGGTGGCCGAACACCGAGGCTCGGGGTCTCTCCATGAGGGGATCCATGGGGGAACGGCGCAATCCCTCGCACGCTTTTCCACCGGCACAAAGGAAAGGGGTGGGGAAGGGCTGGGAGGAGAAGGGGTAAATCTGTCCGTGCAAGGGGAAGCAGCAGGAGCAGCAGGCAGAGGCTCCCTGCCGCCTCCATCCCCGCTCCCACCGCCATCCATCCATCCATCCATCCACGCGCGGCTTTCCCGGGCGGAGCCGGCGCCTCTCACTTTCAGCAGATTAGAGCGGCTAATCTGGTTAATGAAGGCGGATCGGTGCGGGGCCGCTGCTCTGCCCTGCGGCGGGGCGGGGGCACGGAGCACGGCTCCGCATCCCCGCCGAAGCCTGGGGCTCCCGCGGAGGACGCTGAGCGTCCCGGGGTGCCGGGCAGGGCTGTCACCGCCCCGTGTGACGGCAGCCGGCCGGGGCTCTGCCCCATCCCACCCAGGACACGCTGCCAGCTCCTGGGAGCAGGACACGGAAAATTGGTGTGGGTGCGGTGGGGTCGGCTGGAGCGAGGCTCCTTGGGAAGGGCAGGGATGCAGCAGCAGGGCTGGGGGGCAGCAAGGGCTGTCCTGGGGTGCTGTGGGCTTGTCCTGGGTCAGAGCACTGCAGACGGCACCGGGGCAAGGAATGAGAGGAGCTTCAAGGTCCGTCCATCCCAAACCAGTCCACGATCCAAAGGATGCTGCGCTGGGGACTCGCTGTCCTCGGGCCCTTCTGCAGCCCCGGAGGCAGCGGAGGGGGGGGTCTCTCCACCCTGACATTGGAGGAGGGACCGCTGCTGCCACGGCCACCCCACAGCTCCCACCCCACGGGTGTGTGACACCTCCCTGCTCCCCCACCAGATCCCCAGCGGGGCAGCCCAGCGGCCACAGCTCCGGCACCCGGTGGTGCCGAGGGGACGGGCGGCACGGCGAGGGCTGCTGGCACTGTCAGGGCTGCCAGCGAGGACACTGCCCACGCTCTCACAGCCACTGCTGGGTCCTCTCAGCTGCCCGGGGCTGGGCCTCCACAGCCTCACACAGATCTGGGGGCTGGGGGCCTGCCCTTCATCCAGGCACTCTTTGCTAACCCTGATGGTTGGTCCTCAGCTACAGCCCCACACCCAGCAATGAACCATCTTGTCTGACATGCTCCAAAACGTGGAGAAGTCCCTCATCTCATTAGCTTGCTCTAGTGGTTAATCACTTAGAAACACATGCCTAATTTTTTAAATTTGTTTAGCTTCTGTTTAACCCTACCAGTTCTTGTTATCCCTTCCTTTGGCAGATTAAAAGCCCTTTAGAGGCCGGGCTTTCCTCTTGGTAATCATCTCACCTAATCTTCATTACAAGGAGTCACTGAGCTTTCCAGTCCCTCGTGGAAGGGCAATTTCCACAGCTCTTGGGATCACATTTGTCTTTCCCTGCAGCATTCTCCAGGTTTATTTTTCATATCCCACTTGAACCTTGCAGAGCAGGGCGCTCTGCTCACCTGGAGGCATTTTTCTGACCTCAGGCTACAGAACAGGCAAATTTTGCATTTAAATTATTCATATGAGACGTGGCTTGGCACGACCTCCCAAACTTCCCCACTTGATGCTCGCTGTTTTATCAGCAGAGATTTTCCACTCCCTGCCAGATGCAGGTCTGGCTCTGGGTGCTGCTGACCCATGGTGGGGTCTCCTGTCCCCTCACGCACCTAAAGATCATATTTAGAATCATAGAATGGAATCACAGAATAGTTCAGGTTGGAAAAGTCCTCTGAGATCACCGAGTCCAACCCAGCACTGCCATGTCCATCACCTAAACCACGTCCCCAGGTGCCACAGTGACTCCACCACTTCCCTGGGAAGCCTGTTCCTGTTTCACAACCCCTTCCATGATGAAATCTTTCCTAATATCCAACATAAACCTCTCCTGGCACAACTCGAGGCTTTTTCCTTTTGTTCCACCACTTGTTACTTGAGGAGCAATCCCAAGCCCTCAAGCTGGCCCCAGCAGCCTACCAGGGCTCTCTCCATCTCCAGAGCAGAGGTGGTGCTTGGGTCAAGCTGACTTCATGGTCCTGGCACAGGAGCATCCATGGCATCCCAGCAGGGATGGTGGGAAGGCACCTCTGAGGTCTCCAGGCCCCTCTCCACCTCACAGAAGGGCTCAGTCCTAAATCAGGGCAGCTGCCTGCAGCCAAGGCATGGAAATCCCTGAGGATGGCGATGCTCAGCCTCTCTGGGAACTGTCTCTGCTCTTCCAAAGCCCATCCTGAGCGTCTCAAGCTGCAGCTTGTAGCTGCTATTCCTTCCTACAGGGTCTGGCACCACCAATGGGGCTTGGCCCTATCCTTTTTTAACTGCCCCACACAGAGCTGTGGCTGTGCTGAGATCCTTCCTTGGCCTTTCCTTCCCCAGGTTCCCTCCCCCTGAAATCAGCTGTGCCAAGCTCCAGCCAAGGGAGCAGCAGTTCAAACCACATCCCTCCAGCATTCCACACGGCATGTGGTCCAGCCCTGCTGCTCAGGAGCTGAGAAAGAGCCTCCTGAGACACAAGATAAAGGGCTCTGCCAGCCTAAGAGCACTGAGGTCTGGAACAGATGCCCAAAAACCTCCATCCGGCCCAAAATCCAAGCAATGCAACACATTCACACAGAATATCCTGAATTGGAAGGGACCCACAGGGATCATCAGACCAGCTCCTGGCCCCGCACAGACACCCCAACAATCCCACCCTGTGCATCCCTGGGAGCGTTGTCCAAATGCTCCTGGCAGCCTTGGGGCCGTGCCCATTCCCTGGGGAGCCTGTTCAGTGCCCCAACACTCTCTGGGGGAAGAACCTTTCCCTGATATCCAGCCTGACCCTGCCCTGACACAGCTCCAGCCATTCCCTGGGTCCTGTCCCTGGTCACCAGAGGAAAAGTGTCTGCCCCTCCTCTGCCCCTCACAAGGAAGTTGTAACTGTGATGAGTGTCCCCTCAGTCCCCTCCTCTCCCACTGGCATCCATCAGGCCCACCAGGGGTGATCCCCCCCGGGCAGAGCACGGATGACACCCCCAAACAGGCACAGACCGGGGCGGGTGCTGAGGATGTCAATCCCGGTGATGCTGAACAAGGAATGCCCTGAGCAGCCCACGGGGCTGGGGCAGGGGGTGCCGAGTGACCCGGGGTGGCCTCCTGGTGTCCCCAAAGCAGCTGGGTGTGCCAGGGCTGCAGGCACCGGCCGGGAGTGCCGGGAACATCTCCGGGTGCCGAGCGGCTGGGCAAGAACGCGGCGAGTGAAATTCAGCGGCGACAAAAGGAAACGAATGCACTTGGGGGAAAAGAGCCCTAATTATACAAACACAATGATGGGCACTAAATTAGCTATTAACATGCAGGGAGGGGATCTCGCAGCACTAGAGATAACGCTCTGAAAACATCAGTTCAAAGCTCATCCATCATCAAAAAAAATGAGAAAATGTAAGGAATTGCGGGGAGGGGAGCCCAGCGTGGAGCAGGAATGTCATTAAGCCACGCGTGGAGCCACGGCTCGAACAGGGCTGGCAGTGGTGGTCACCCCGAGACAAGGGCGTGAGGGAGCTGATAAAAATGATTAGGGACACAGATCAGCTTCCATATGGAGAGTCAATCAACCCAGAGCTTCCACGTGAAAAGAGGCCACTCAGGGAGGGATATAAAGCCATCAGGAATATGGGAGACATGAATGGGAATAGATTGCTTGCAATTTCATACAGTGTGCAAGGACATATTTTTTTAACATGGTGCATAATTAAATTGCATAACTTACTGCCACGAGGCACCCTGGGCACTGGAAATATGAACAGCACGGCAGGGGACAGGAGGAATCATCACTCATCCACCCCTTATTTCTCTTGTGTCTGCCCAGTACAGAGCTCTGCAGACCAACCAACACCAGGGTGTTCCTGGAAAGGTCATGATTATCCATCACACGTTGTCTTGCCCAGCTCATGGGGAACTCCCCCTCAGACACCTCCTGCATGTGTTTCTGGGTTTGCCCAGACCAACTGCTTGGCACCCTTGGGCCCTGCAGCCAGCAAGGACACAAGCTGGGGGATGTCCATGCTCCAGCCCAAACACAGCTCCTGGGGAACCAACAATGCCAGAACCTGGAACTGAACGTGGAGGGGCTGCCAGAGGCACTACGGGACAAAGGACCAGATGCTGCCACCCCACAAGGACAGCAACACCCACAGCACTACGGTCCCACTAAGGACCATGGACCGTGTCCCTGTGCCCTGAGCATCCCACAGACACGCAGGCAGCAGGAGCAGGATCTCTGGAGCCCTGGCTGTGCCCCTGCTGTGTCTGACCCTGCCCACCCACCCCTGTGCTCATCTCGTGCGTTCAAACCTGTCCTAGGAGGCCGCTCCAATCCTCTGCTGGCCTCCACGAGCCTTCTGTGGAACAAGAAACCATCCCAAAACAGATCAAAGATGTCCACAGAGAGGCTGTTTAAGGAGAAAGAGCTTCTGGGCTTCCCATTTGAGGGGTATGTTTCCCTTCATGCTCAGCCCAGTGATTAGTGCTCGCCAGGGAATCGGAGCTGCGAAATGGATTTGAGAAGACAGAGCAGTGTCAGCCTGTTAGAGGCTCAAAAAGGATCCTGGCTCCCCCGAGCCCCAGGGCTGAGCACTTACCATGCACATTTAACAACCAAACGCTTCCAAGGCAGGCAGGGCCCTCCCTGCTCGCCTCTCCCTCCCCGACCCATCCCCGAGGACACCATTAGCACCTGGAAAGGGAGAAGCCACGGCCTTGGCAGCGCTGGGGCTGCACGAGAGCCAGGGCTCCGAGACAGCCTCACGCGCCGGGCTCGTATTTTTGGAAACGGCATCCCAGAGGGCTGCAGTGGATGCTGCTTGTTCTCCTGCCAGCCCTGACTGTTTTGGAAAGTTTGGTTAAGCTCCATTTGGCCGCCTCTGAGTTATTCAAGCACAGAAAGGGGGTTACTGCTTACAGGGGGGGTTCAGAGTGCTTTTTCCAAGCACGGTTTGGGCAAGGAAGCCCAGATTCGGGCTGCCCCGTGCAGCTCCTGCGGGAAGGCGATGCAGAGTCACGGCTACCCCAGCAGAGTTACCGAAAAGGACATATTGAGAGCTCCCGGGTCTGCTCTGCAGCCACGGGCAAGAGGCACCTTCTCCACAGCCCAAACTCGTCCACTCCCACTCCCCCCCGCGCTCTCTCCGCGCCTCTGGCGGCCGCCGCTCCCCTCGCCGGGCAGAAGGTTTGGCAGGAGAAGCCGGACAGGAGCAGGCAGAGCTGCTCCGGGCTGCACCACGACCCGCCCCAGGAGCCCGGGCCACCCCCTCCTCTCCCTCAGCTGCTCGCCAGCCCAACGCTGATCATAAAGGAACCTCTGTGCGTCTCCAGGGAAGCGGGACTCGGAGAGGGGCACAAAGCCTCCCGCAGCTGTGTGTTTGCAAACAACCCAGCTGAGCTGTGAAGAGGGGCTGAAAGCAGTAATTGTCTTTAATTAAAGGAGGTTGGAGGCATCTCAAGCTTTGACAAAAGACATTTCCAGTCTGCTAGCAGCCCCGGCGCTCGGTGCCGCCGCAGCCGCAACCCGGCCGGGGGTTCAAAGGCGGCGGGTGACGGTGGGGACGAGGGGACACAGCCCCGGGGTGCAGCTGCAGCGGTGCCAGGGCGGTGCCACACCCACAGGGCACGAGGGACGGGCACACCTGCACCGCAAGGAATGAGATACCTGGGACCCCTGCTCACCTCGCGCTTGGTGCCAGATGCGGGCCAGATGTGCCCATGTGGGGACCCAGCAGCTGCCCGAGGCATCTCACCCTCCTGGCGGGTCTGGCCGCACGTGTCTGTGTCCAGGGGTGTCACCTCAGCTCTGCTGGGGTCTCAGCCCTGGCCTGGCCTGCCCTGGACCCCCCCACTGTGGCACCCGGACCCCGCGGAGCACCCGGAGGTGCTGCCCGCAGCCAGGCCACAGCCCAGACACCGAGAGCACTGCTGCTGCAGCTCCTCCTGGGCTAATTAATGAATCCTGCTTATTAGTGAGCTACCTGGGCTGGCATGGAGCTCTGCCGTGCTGCTGCATCCCTGCAAGCTCGTGCTGGGCTCCGCAGCCTCACCCACAGCCAGAGCTGACACACCCCACACCCCATCTGCACGGATGCTGCCCCCACAAAGCCTTTTCCAGGCTGGCCCTTGCCCCAACCATGCTCTGAGCACCAGGGGGATGGCAACGTCTTCCCGAAGCTCAGGGTACCAAAACATCCTCCTTCCCTCCTCTCCTCCATCCTGCAGGGCCGAGGCTCCCCAGGGAGGGCTCGTTGCCCACCATCCGCTGCTTCCTCCCTCCCACCTTTGCTTTTGACCTTCCAGCACATCAGCATGCAGGAAATCCCTGCTCTGGTTTCCATGGAAACCCCATCGTGGGGGGAGGTACCCCCCAGTGTATGAAACAGTCGGGCTGGCCCAGCTTTGGTGGTCCCACGTGCCCTGCTGCCCCAGCCCCAGCCTGGCAACTCCTCCTGGGCTCCTCCACAGCCCTTCTGAACCCTGGTGTCAGGAAACCTGGGATGGAGGGAGGAATTCTGCTGCCACAAAAACGTCACACCCTCTCTCTTTTTGTTTGTCCAGAGAAGCTGTGGCTGCCCCATCCCTGGAAGTGTCCAAGGCCAGGTTGGATGGGGCTTGGAGCAACCTGGGATAGTGGAAGGTGTCCCTATCCATGGCAGGAGGTGGGACTGGATGAGGTTGTTTAAGGTCCCAAACCAGTCTGGGATTCTTTAGGCAGGACTGAGCAGCAAACCTGCACCTGGGATCAGTCTGAACCTTCCACTCAGCTTTGCACGCTCTGCTCCAACTGTTTTCCCACGTGCACCCCTCATCCCACACGCTCACCCGCTCCAGATCTGCCTTACAGCTGGAAGTGTTGGAAAACCAGCCCTTGGACAAGGATAAATCCCCAGCATGGCCCCTGCAAAGGTGCAGGAGCCAAATACACCCAAAATCATGTCCCAGAGGACCCGCCCTGCGTGTTGGGCAGGTCCCCATGTGAATATTTTTGCCTGGGAAATCCTGGAAAGAGCAGCCGCGCTCTAATTCAAGAGAAACAAAAACAAACTGGGATCGCTTCCATCTGTGCCAGACAGCAAAAAAACTTTCAAGAAGAAAAAAAAAAAAAAAAAAGAAAAAAAAAGAAAAGAAAAAAAAAAAGACCAGTTCTAATTATAGGGTGTCACGAAGATGCACACGCTGAGATTTGTCACTCTGTTTGCGGATTAGCCGTACACATGGTGACACCGTGAGCACTGGCCAGGATGACATTCCTGCCCTGCTTCATAATCCCCTTTGGAAAGCAGGAACACCAGAGTGAGCAGTCACTGAGGGTGAACCGGTGCCTCCTGCCATTTCCTTTTATAGAATCACTACGCTTGGAAAAGCCCTCCAAGATCGTAGAGTCCAATCATCAACCCAGCATTGCCAGACCCACCCCTAATCCACGACCCCAAAGTGCCACATCCACATGTTCCTTGAACACCTCCAGCACTGGTGACTCCACCACTGCCCACCAATGCCAGTGCCTGACCACCCTTTCCATGAAGAAATTTCCCCAATATCCAATCTAAACCTCCCCTGGCACAGCTTGAGGACTTTTCCTCTTGTCCTGTCCCTGTTCCCTGGGAGCAGAGCCCGACCCCCCTGACTGCCCCCTCCTGTCAGGGAGTTGTGGAGAGCCAGAAGGTTCCCCCTGAGCCTCCTTTTCTCCAGGCTGAGCCCCCCCAGCTCCTTCAGCTGCTCCTCATCAGACTTGTGCTCCAGACCTTTCCCCAGCTCCATTCCTATCCCTGGACACGCTCCAGCAAGGTCCTCAGGTTGGGATTTGCCTGGCTGGAAAACCAAGCTGGAGAAAACGCGGAGATTATTTTTCCTACAGCAGCTCCCTCGTCTCTTATTCTTCAGTTGGTGCCACAGGTTCACTCCCAGGGTGTGAACCGAGAGTCAAACCCCACCATTCCTGCCTGGATGGATGGGGGAGCCGAGGCAGGTGACGGTGCCTGTGGAGGGGACAGGATGGCAGCGCTGTCCCCACACCGGGGCTGCAAACAGCACTGCAAGGCAAAGAAAGGCAGGTTTGAATCCATCAGCGGGGTGCACTGCAGGGAAAGGGGAATGAGAAGCTTCCCTGGGTGTGAGTCATTCCCCAATGTTTCTGCTATTCCCGTTCTCCCCGCTTTTCCTCCTTCTGTTCTATTAATGAGGCTCCATGGATGCACTGAAAGGCTCAGAATTAATTTTGCTCGCTGTTCTGCAAGAAAAGGTCTGCAGCAGGAGTATTCCCACTGGGATAAACCCTCCTAAGCTTCCTGCCTTCAGCTCTGGGAATCCTCTGGTTGATGGCTGGCATGAGGGAGCAGCTCCGGCATCTGCTGGATGATCCCAAGGAATCATCTCCTCCTCCTTCCTTGTCACAGATCCCTGAGAGCCAAAGATGGTTCTGTGGGATCACAAATCATCCAGATGGGGATGAACAGGAAGTTACCTGCCAAAATAATGCTCTGGGATCGTGGTGACAGCAATATGGACACACCCTGGAGAACTGTCACCAGTACACGGAACGAGGGATAAGGAAAAAGGGAGGAGAGGGAAAGGGGCAGAGAAATGCGTGAGAAAAACACTTGGTTTCCACTGAAATGTCTCAAGAGAGAGATCAGCACCCTAAAAATTCCCAGTGAAGGATCTGACGCCCAGCAATGTCCTGCATGCCACCTGTCCCTTGATGCTCCACACACGTGGGCACCTCAGGCCACTGCCGGGAGCATCACATCCATTCATTCTGCACATCCCAGGGGGATGCAGACACCCTGCCCAGGAATGGCTCTCCTGAAGGGCAGGGAAAAGGAGGAACAGCCTGGTGGAAACCACCCTCTGCTGCCTGAGAGCCACCGTGTCCCTGGTGCTGCACGGCCCCTTCCTGCCTCCCGGCAGGAGCCTCCCGGAGAGCACAAAGGCAGATCGGGGCCATCCCATGGAGTGTGCTGTTCCCTGCTTGGCAGAGATTATCCGTTCCTGCAGCCACTTCAGGAGTCACTACGACCTTTTCCAAAGCCATCCAGCCTGGGAGAAATGCCACTGGGAGCAAAGCACGTGTGTTACTCTGCTCCGTGGGCTCCACTCCAGGCTGCGCCGGAATTCCCACTGATCTGGAGGGTTTTGGCCTTTTGACAGTTTGAAATGACAAATCCTTTCTCACGTGGCCATTTATTGTTCACTCTGCTCCCGTTCCTGTCACAGCTGCAGGTGTAACAACCACAGGGCTCCTGGGATCGCAGTGTTTTGGAAGGAAATCGTTAGCTGTGGTTTCAGCCTTAAAAATGGTCTCAAACAGAGGATCTCTGTGAGCTCCAGAAGTGCCAACTGTCTGAAAGTGCCAAAAGACTCCACAGGTAGGAGGTTGTCATCACTGAAAACTTTCAGTGCCCAAATCCTGAAGAGATTCCCTCAAAATGCATTTTGAATTTGCCTCCGGGCACGGGAGTTATTTCCAGCCTGTGGATCTCCAAGGAGACCCTCAGTTCGTGGTGCAGGGATGCCCATCCCTGGCTGCTGCTGCAGCTCCACTGTGGGATCCACGGCCCTCCATGGAGGTGGGAGGCAGCCCAAGTGCCTGGGGTGTGTTTGGGAGCAGAACCCTACGCTCCAGCACCAAGATTGCCACTGGTCAGCTGAAAACATCACTTTTTGCAAAGGTCTCTCCAGTTTCTGACACGAGGAGCAAAGCCTGGATCCCTGGGTTCCCTCCAAGGACTCCGTGAAGATTCCAACACCTTGGCAGGCGTCATTCCAACAGCTCAGGGGAAGAACAGACCTCAGACTTTGAGGATCTCGTTGCAGAGGCCTGGAAAGGCTTCACTGTGTTCACACAGGTCCCCTTTTGGGTGCCAATGCTCAGAGCTGGTGGCTCCAGGTCTGACCAGGGCCTTTTTCTGCCTCCCCTTCCCAGGCTGCTTTCCAGACCCAGTGCTTTCCACTTTCCTTTCCCTGTTCCCCATTTTCCAGTCCGTAAGACCTGCCATACCCAAAATAACCAGTTCCTCAGGTACTAGCACCAGTTTCCCCCCTTCTTGGACTCCAGCAGGAGCATCCAAGCCAGGTGGGCAGGGGGCTGCTGCTCCCTGGGAGGAAAACTCCTGCTGGAGCTCACAGCAGGGAGAAGCCAAGGATGTGGTTCAGAGCCTCTTCTGTTAAAGCTCTTGGAGAGCATCCAAAGAAGGGCCACGAGGATGGGGAAGGGTCTGGAGGGGGAGGTACGAGGTGTTTGAGTTCCAAGCACCCAGGCAAGGACTGGGCATCACAGATCAGTGTCACCGAACTTCAGGTCTCCTTCAAAACGTGGCAATTTTGTGTATTTTGCTTGGCCAAACCTAATTTAACCCTGTTTGAAGTTTGGTCTGTGTTAACAGAGCCATTGTATGAGCTATGAACACTTTGATTTCATTTCCCAACCTTTATGGGGACTTTTCTGTACACTTCCCAGTGATATATTATGTTTCTAAGGCACATGGGGAACAATAACGAGTTTCCCTGGAGCTAATTAAGCTAATCATGGCTTCTAGATTAAATTCTCTGTAAGACTTTTACCTTGTGTGGCTAAAATCAAAGAGCTGTGCTCTTACTGAGCACATCTGACTCATCTGACATCAGAAAAACTTTAAATCAGTGCGGAGAATGTCTGAGGGTATTTCCCAAAACTAAATGTTCAAAACAATCTCTCGGCTTTGGCCCGACTTGCTGAAAAATCTCAAATGAAAAAGAAAAAACTCCTCAAAAGCAGCATTTTCTCCAATTTTCCTCAAGTTACATACAATGAAGAATATTCTCCTCTTGCCCCATAAAAATTCAGGACTGTGAGGAATTAAAGGAAAAAATCCTCCTTTCCCCTCAAGATATCTGAGCGCTTTCAATCAAAGGAAAAAAAATAATGGCAAAAAACGCATTCCCTTCATTTTATGGCAATAATGAGTTAAAATCCTGGAATCCTGGGCCTGAATCCCAGCTATTCATTCCAGTTCCTATTAATGTTTACCACTTTTCTCAGAAAAAAAAAAAAGGGGGAGGGGGGGGAAAGGGAGGCCAAGGAAGGAGAGAGAGGAACAAATGCCGCTCTCCCACCGGCGTCGGCACGGGATGCTGCCAGAGCCTCTATTCCCTGCTCACATGGGTGTAGCAGCACCAGGAATGTGCTGTTTGATCCAAAATGCTGTTTCATCTGCACAAATAAGCCAGGGGGAGGTTTTCTCCTGGGTACACGTCAGCTCCAGGAAAGCTGAGGCGTTCCCGCGTGTCCCTGCGCCCCACGGGGACCGAGGGGACCCCACCCCGGGTCTGCTCTCACCCACCTCCCCCCATCTCCTTGCTGATCCCAGCACAACGGGAGTGGGATGGGGGAGCAGCCTGTCCCAGAGTGGGAATAGGGGCAGAGACCCTCCCTGCAGCTCTGTGTGACCTTTAAGGTCCCTTCCAACCCAAACCACGGTGAGACCCTGAGCAGGGGGGTGAAGGGGCTGCTGCAAAGGGGCTGGGAGGCAGCAGCCGTGGCAATGCCAAACTCCACCGTGCTTCCCTGAGAAATCCTGGGAATGGCCACCATTTCCATCAGGAAACTGCTACTGGGTTTTGCCAGACCTGAGATCTCCATCCCTTCCTCCAGCCTAAGGGACTCATGGGCTGCCCACACTGATAAATTGGAAGATGCTGTTCCTCTCCAGGCTTCCATAGGCTGCTCTCAGGTCACCTCGTGCATCCTGCTGAGATCTTTCCTACACCAACATAGCAGGGCTGGGAGAGCTCTGCAACACTCCTGCTGCTCAAAATCCACTCTCGTGTCCTGGAAAACCTCATCTCTCTGTAGAGAAAACACTTTTGTGGAAGGTCTCAGCCCATTCCTTGCCTTGAAAGCAAAATGAGAAAGGAACTCTCACTTCCTTTGTTTCCCAAGAAGGGGTAGTTCCTCAGAAACTGCATTTCCTATTCCTATTCCTATTCCTATTCCTATTCCTATTCCAAGGTGACTGGTCCATCTCCGTCCTCCAGCAGCACATCCCTTGCCCCACGCCTGGACCATCCACGACCCTCCCTGCGAGATCAGCATCTCTTAGGGCTTCACACCACCAGGAAATCAACACCCCAACCCCCCTGCCCGACACCCCCAAGCTCCCCCGGGTCCCGTTCCAACCTCCCGGAGCCCAAACTCCAGCAGGAATGTGCGGAGGACGAGCACCGAGCAGGCGTGGAGTGGCTCCCAGAGAGCAGCTGCAGTCCCCACCACGGCCCTAATTGGATTCACAACATGGAGAGGTCAGCGAGAAGAATCAAAGCCATGGAAAGAAAGACGCTATATTCTCGCTTCCCAGACGGAGAGGGAGGAGAGGGAGAAGCCCCAAAAGCAGCATCCAACAATGCCACGGAGCCCCGGCCGGCTGGGAGCATTCAAATTGTCAACAAGCCTGTAGAAAAGGCAGACAAATTCCTGTTTTGTACTTGGGAAGGAGCCAGGTGATGTAATCATCTTCGAGGATGATGGTGGAATACTTTCCATTCCAGCAGTAACTCAAGATGTTAAATAGCAGCTACTAAAGTTAAACATTGCTAAATCAGCTTGTCAGGGCAGCACCTACCTAAGGGGGTGTAGTGAGAGGGCTGATGGGCCGGGGCACACTGAACGTTCCCTTTCCACACGCCGCGAGGCAACGGGGTGGTTCAGAGATGGAGGGAAAAGCCATTTGCTAAATGAGGCAGTTGTGGCTATTTTAGGACTGCAGCGTCAGTGCCAGTCAAATAAGGCTGTGCCAGCTCCAGGACTGGGTCAGCGAGGGATTAAAGGAAGGTAGGGATAGCAGTGCCAACCTATGTGCACTTAGGGAAAACAGATTAAGGCAAATTAGCCTTGTATGGGTTTTTGATGCAATTACAAGATTGACTGGGGGGGGTAATGGCATTAATGCCACACCCCCAAACCTCTGCAGAGCACTTCCCTGGCTAACACACGTGGTATTTGGATTCCAAAATCAGTGGCTCCACCGACACCGTGGGACATCCTCGATGAATTAAAACTTGGCAGGTGGACGCGCTGCGGCCGGAGATCTGAGCGGGGCTGTTCCTGCTGCAGCCAACAAATGTGGTTCGTGCCTCTGGGCTGTTTAACATTTTTATCAATGACCCAGGAGAAAGCCCAAAGCGTTCCCAATAAAGTTAGCTGATGACATGGAAGCTGTGGTGTGGTAAATACTGAGAATGATGGGTTCCCGATACGGCAACCCCGCCGCCTCGGGGAGCTGGGCACGAGCAGGGAAGGTGCACTTCAGTACAAATCCATGTCAAATCACACCTACAGGGACAAGGATGCAGCCCACAGTCCCAGTTCTCCCGATCCCACAAGGAAGGACAAGGATTCTTCAAAAGCACCCAGAAAAATGCCATTGCCAAAATGGTTAAGCAAGGGGGGGATGTAGGAAGAGGGAATCTCAGCATCCCCTCTGGCGTGCAGCTGATCACCATGAGCATCCTGTATGTGGGGAGCTGGATCTGCCAAGGGAAAGGCTAAAGCAGTGCCAAGGGCTGGGAAGAGCCAAGAAAGTTGGCTGAAAACCCTACCAGAGGACTGGGGGCCAAAATTACCCTTAAACAGGCACATGGAGCACAGAGGTGCGGCGATGGACGAAGCTCTCCGAGGTCGGAGCGCCAGGCGCAGCGGGGTAGGAAGGCAGAGACAACCTCTGGAAGCATTTAACAGGCAGTTCTCCATCTCTGGAAACATTTCCAGCACAATTGGCTGTATCTGCTCCAGTTCAAGCAGGAATGCTTCCTGGAAGAACTCGATTACCCCTAGAGCCTTACAATTTATTGGCTGGGTCCAGCACTATCACTGAGGCCCAGACCCGGAGCAGGCACAGGGCCATAAATAGCCTCTTATCATGAAAACATCACGTCCTTGCGGGACGTGCCTGTGAGGCAGCTCGGACAGGCCCTTCTCCAGCACATTGGGAAGCTCCCAGCCCTCAGCACGTACTTGGCCCCTTCTGAATCCCAAGCACAGCTTGGCTGGGAAAGACCCGTCCTGCTTCCCACCCCTCTGCGACGGAGGGATGGCTGCGGGTCACTGTCACACGTGTGCCTGTCACGCCTGCGCCCCCCACGCACGGTGGGGTGGGGGCAGAGCTGCTGCTCTGGACATCAAAATCACATGGAGCACTGGCAGGGAAGGAGACACACTGCTGAGCCCTCAGGCTCCCCTCAGGGGAGGCCCAGCTCCACCTTGAGCTGGAAAATCACAGAATTCCAGACTGGTTTAGGTTGGAAGGGAATTTAAAGCTCATTTTGTTCCGACCCCTTGCCATGGGCAGGGACACCTTCCACTAGACCATAGAATTCCATCCAACTTGGCCTTGAACAATTCCCAGGATGGGACAGGCACAGCTTCTCTGGTCAGCCTGTGCCAGGGCCTCCCCACCCTCACAGGGAAGAATTCTTTCCCACTATCCCATCTAACCCTGCCCTCTGGCAGTGGGAAGCCGTTCCTTGTGTCCTGTCCCTCCATTCCTTGTCCCAAGTCCCTCTGCAGCTCTCCTGGAGCCCCTTTAGGCACTGGAAGGGGCTCTGAGGTCTCCCTGGAGCCTTCTCTTCTCCAGGTGAGCACCCCCAGCTCTCCCAGCCTGGCTCCAGAGGGGCTCCAGCCCTCGGAGCAGCTCCGTGGCCTCCTCTGGACTCGCTCCAGCAGCTCCACATCCTCCTGATGTTGGGGACCCCAGAGCTGGAGGCAGCTCTGCAGGAGGGTCTCACCAGAGAGGAGTAGAGGGGCAAGGAGCAGAGAAGAGGGGCAAAGAGAAGAGAGCTGGCAGCCTGAATCTGAGCAGGTTTCTCCTCTTCCCAGCAGGTCGCCAGCTCCTCTCCTCCTCAGAAAGGCCTGTGACCCCAAGGGATGACACCACACGTCTCTGACAGCCGGAGAGTGTCACCAGCAGCTTCTGCAGGGCAAAACCATCCCTTGTCACTCCGGCAAGACCAGGACTCCCCGCGCTCGGCGCTGTACGAGCGCAACAAAGAGAATGCAGGGATCAGAGCCATCCTGCCATGATGGAGAGGAGCTGGAGACGGACGAATTGCTGGGAGCGGCAGCCATCAGCCGCTCTCCCCGAGCAGGCACGGGCCGTGCAGGCAGCGTCCACCCACCGTCCAGCCAGCCCGGCCAGAGCAGCAGCACAATGGCTCTGCCTCCGCTGTGGCGAGCGGAGCCAATGGATACGGGAGGCAGAGGGAGAAACGCGCTTAATGTGCTGCATGGGAGGGACGGGGAGGGGAGGGAAGGGGGGAGGCGCAGACAAAGAACAGGGAGATGGAGAGAAAAGACGCAGGCGGGGAGCAGAAGGTGAAGCGGGGAGGACGGGGCTGGGGGAGGCGCGTGCGTGGAGCCCCGGCCAGCGTGGCCGAGCGGCCGGGAAGGAGCGGAGAGCGGCGGAGAGGAGCGGGCGGCCAGCCCCTCGCAGGGCCCTGCGGGAGCGGCTGAGCCAGGCCTGGCGAAACGAAAATCTCTTAACCACACAGAATTGTTAACTGCCCCCAAATCCTTTTGTGCTGGGGCTGGGAGCTTAGAAGAGCTTAAGCTGTTAGATGCATGAACTTCCTCCATAAATATCCCTCGCGCACGCTGCCGCGAGCAGGCTGGCGCGCTATTAGCCAGATGAAAAACCCGGTGGAGAAAATGAGCAACCCCTTCCAGCTGCACAGACGGGTTGTCCGTTCCTTGGGATGCCCTTCTCCCCCCGGACCCCTCGGCAGGGCAGGACCACGGCCCCCCGCGCTCCCCGCCACGTCCTGCTTGGGCACCCGAGTGTGTGAGAGAACTTCGCCCCGAAAGCCGGCTCGGATTTGCTTTTGTTTTGCTTCTGGAAAGGGGCCCAGATTCCCTCCCACCCCTGGAAACGCGAGCAAACCTGCCAGCCACATGTAGGAGTGAGTCCCTTCAAGCCAGGCGGCTCCGCCGCTGCCTCCGCAGGGACCAGAGGCAGGGCCAGGCGGGAGGAGGGCAGGGATGCAGGG
>VZRJ01010885.1:195472-239825 GCA_013397565.1 Ptilonorhynchus violaceus
ACGGCAGCCCCTTCCCCAGCCCTCTGTAGGGCTCACGGGGAGGATGGGGATGCCATGGCTGTCCTGCCAACTCCGTGGCTGGCTCCCCTCCCAGTCCCCACTCCTCTTCTGAGGGATGCCAGGGCAAAATGGAGGGGGTGTCCCAGTCTGGCACAATCCTGGGGTTCCATCCGGCCCTAATCCCACTCCACATGGGAAGGGGAAGGAAGGGGAAGGACGAAAAGGGAAGGGAATGGGAAAGAGGGAAGGGAATGGGAAAGAAGGAAGGGAATGGGAAAGAGGAAAGGGAAAGCAAAAGAAGAGAAGAGGGGGAAGAGGGGAAGGGGAAGGGGAAGGGGAGGAGGGGGAAGAGGGGAAGAAAAAGAGGAGAAGGGGAAGAGAGAAAGGGGAAGGGGAAGGGAGGCAGCCCCGGAGCCAGCCACCCCACGGAGCCGCTGGGCTGCCGGCCATGGCGTGATTAATGCGGGCGGGGAGCGCGGGGCCGGCGAGCGCCAGCACCGGCTGCAGGAACAGCTGCCGAGGCACCGGACCTCCCAAAATCCTGCTGCTGCCCAGACAAAGCGGGACCGGCCGCTCCCTCCTGCTCGCTCCCCCCACCTCGGCCCCCGCTCCCGCCTGCGCCGCTCCCCCAACCCCGCAGGAGGGGTCCTGGGGGCCCCGGGGCCAGCGAGGGGACTGTCCCTGGGCTGGGCTGGCAGCGGGACCGGGGAGCCCCCCGAGAACCCCCGGCTGCATCAGAGCAAAGCGCTGTGCGGGGCTGGCTCCGCTCGGGAAAAACCAGGCTGCGATGGGAATGCCGCCGTGAATCATTGGGGCTTTCTGGAGTTGCTACGGATGCTTCACTTGGGAGTTGTAAAAGCCCCCGTCTGCCCTTCGAGGCAGGGATTAGCTCGGCTCAGTTTCCAGCAGTACTTCCTTGCTGTTCCCATCCCCATCCCTGCTAAGGCTGGGAGACACTTGATCTGCCCGAGCTCGGTGGGAAGGGGTGTTCAGTGGCTAAGTGAGGAGGAGCCGAAACCATGGATATTAAACGTCCCCCACAGCACACTAGGACCTGAATTTTGGTGTGTGAGCAGCCCAGCCAGCAGCAGCAGACATGGAGCCCACTCCAAGGGGACCTTAGAGCCTGCAGTTCCTACTGAGCACGGCCAGACTGTCCATCCCCCTCTCCAGTGTGTCTGTCTGTCACTGCCACACCTTCCTCATGCTTGGTTCTACCTGGCCACCCCTGACAGCCAGAAGAGAGGACACACAGCTCCTCCCTAGGCTCTGCAGTGGCCACCAACGTATCTATAACCGATCTCAGAGAAGCCCCTGCTCTGCCTGGAGTGTGCTGATGCCATCAGAACTGCAACGGGACTTGGATGTTCAGCCAGAACACGGGGGAGAAAATCCTGTTTTTTCCCCCACTGTTTTTTCCCAGCCCAACACTGTGGCTTGCTCCACACACAGTACAGCTGCAAATGCCCATCACACAGCTCTCGGGTCCCCATCTCCCTTCCAAGAACCTCAGGAGCTCCTTTCTCAACCTCCCCGAGCCCACACACGACTGGGGAGGAGCACAGAGATCAGGGAGGGTGGTGGCACCCGACCTGGCACCACAGTGGCTCCATTCAGCTGAGCTCCGCAGGCAATCATGGAGTCTGCTTGGAACATCTACAGGGGCAGGAGAACATCTACAGGGGCAGCTGAACAGCTACAGAGCAAGTGAACATCTACAGGGCAGGAGAGCATCTACAAGGCAGGAGAACATTTATAGGGACAAGAGAACATCTACAGAGACAGAACACCCATAAGGCAGGAAAGCTCTGGCTGTTGAGGAGCCCAGGGACCAGGTAGCCCTGAACAGCCTATGACCATGTCTCACCCTGGGCCATTTGCACCTCACCAGGAAAACGCTGTAGACAACTTGCTCCCTCCCACTGCACCCCTTTGTGAGCCTGCAGTCCCACTCCCCTCACCCCAGAAGGGATTCAGCCCACGCCAAAGCACAGGGCACAAAACGACGAGAAAACAGCCCCAACAATTTGGGAAACAACTGCAGATGGGTGACACACACCACATGTGTGTCCCTCCAAAACCTGGGGAGCACGGATGGCACCAGCCACAGGCGCCACCCCTGAACCCAGCGGCTCTGGGAACCCGAAGGTCACGCAGAGCCCCTGCAACAGAGGGATGAGCCCGGGCAGGAATCGAGAAGCTGGGGAAGGAGTCAGCGCCCACGCACGCTCCCCTCCCACCCCTGCCCGAGGAGGTCCCTCCCGGGCGGTCCACGCAGACCCCAGACGCGAACCCCGAGTGCCCCCAGGGGCAGCGCCGCCAAGGGCTCGCGGTTACCTCTGCAGACGGTCCCGTTCTCCACGGACTCGTAGCCGGCGCGGCACATGCAGCGGCCGATGGGCACCAGCCACTCGCCGTCGCCGTTGCAGTACAGCTTGATGGGCACGTCCACCTCCTCGGCGTTGGGGATGCACGTGCCCCGCGCCGCCACCAGCGACGTGCTCTCGGCGCCCGACAGCGTCTCCTGGAAGACGGCCCCGTTCTGGATCACGCGCGGACACTTGCGGTAGAAGACACGGACGGCGATCAGGGACATGCAGCCCCCGTAGTCCTGGAAGGCCAGGTAGAACCCGTTCTTGGAGACGGGCCCGAAGCTGCGCACCTCGGTGTTGATCTTCATCACCCGCCCGCCGAGGTCCACCTGTGAGAAGCTCTCGTCGGCAGCGATCGTGTCCACCTTCATCCAAGGGTTCTCCATCCAGTTAGGAAAAGTCTTGGTGGCCGAGTCGAAGTCCGACTCGAAATAGTACAGGTTAAAAGTCTCCTTACAGGAGCCTGGGACGTTCGGGATGCTGCTGCAGTCCCGGACAGAGAACTTCATCTCCACGTGGATGCGGTGCGCTCCTCGCCTGCGGATGTACTTGGTCCGGAGCCAGTTGTTCTGGCTGGATTCGAAGACGTTGCACACCTGGTAGGTGCGGATCGTGTTCATGTTCTCGTCGTACCCGCTCACCTCTTCCCACTGCGGGCAGGACACAGAGAGTCAAGGGGCGGCGCTGGACAACGCTCCCCGCCCTCCCCGCCAATCCCACCGTGTGCCAAGCAGGCTCTGCCAGCCCCACCCCGTGCCCACCCCATCCCACAGGCTGTCCCAGAGTGCCCAGCACCTCATCCCAGCACCCCCCTGCAGGCGCCCTGTACCTGCCCGAGCAGGGTTTGACCCACACCACACTCCAGGCAGGCTCCGTACTGTGGGGACGAAGTGGCTCAAGCCCCCAGCAGAGCTCGGGGCCACCTCGCTGCCACCAGCACCATGCTCCATGCCTGGATTTAGGGTCAAGCCCCTCTGCTGGTGCTGGGACAGCAGGGCCACTGCTCTGCAGTAAGGGCTTTAGCAGCAGCTGTGGCCACGGGCTGCTCTGCACGGCTGTGCCTCCAGCAGAGGAACACGGTGCCTTTAGCACATGGATTCCCACCACGGCCACCACAGTCACGGACATGGCAGCCAGGACATGAGGCTTAAAACCTCCTGGGTGGCTGCAGCAGCCAGTAGCCAGTGCCTCTCTCCAGGGGCAGGATGGGACCATGCCAACCCCGCTGCGTTCCCAGAAAGGGAGATGCTGGGTAGGTCCCTCTTCCCTGCCCCTTTGAGGGTCAATGTGCTTTGGGGTTCCTCCAGCAGGTGTGTGCAGGTCCCAGCCCCAGCTGTCCGAACCTGGATCTATGGGATGGAGACGTGTCTACGAGCCGTGGCATGACAGCAACATCCTTCTCAGCAAGACAGCTCAAAGCTGACAGATTTCCCCATGGGAAGCTCAGCCCAGCTCCCCCCAGCTGACTGACTCTGCCAGCTCTGGAGGAAGCTCTGTAGAGCTCACAGAATCACAGGATAGAAGAGAATATCCTGGATTGGAAGGGACGCACAAGGATCATCAAATCCAACTCCTGACCCTGCCCAGGACACCCCAACAATCCCACCCTGTGGCTGAGAGTGTTGTCCAAACGCTCCTGGAGCTCTGGCAGCCTTGGGGCCATGCCCATTCCCTATTCAGTGCCTGACACACTCTGGGGGAAGAACCTTTTCCAAATATCTAGCCTAACCCTCCCTGACACAGCTCCAGCCGTTCTCTTGGGTCCCCACAGAGTTCAGGGCTGCTGTGACATCTCCTGGCCTTCTCCAGCTCTCTGCCTTTTTCCCAGGCTGTTTTTTTCCCAAATCCTCCAGTGCTTGTTGTTGGGGGATGCAGGGCATGAGCTGCAGCCTGTAACCGGCCACTGCTCCAACAGGGAAGGGTCTTTGTGGGAGGAGAACCCTTGGCTCACAGAGCATCTCCCCCAGCCCAGCCCCTGCCAGAGCTCAGAGCATCTCCCTGCAGTCCCGTCCCCACCCAGGGCACCCACGTGGTGCTGGCAGCAGGGAGCAGGGTCCGGCTGGCGTGTGTGACACAGTCCTGGCCAGCTGGAACTGCTCCTCCTGAACTTGTTCATAAACCTGCTCAAGTGGAAGCCGAGCTGTTTCCCACGGACGTGACACCCTGAGCACAACCCTGCCCTGGATGCAGGATCACGACACCCAGGGCAGGGCAGCAGCACAGCCTGGATCCAGCACCACTGCCAGGACCGAGTCTGCAGGGAAAATCCTGCAGGGACAGAGCACCCCCAGCCCCTCGGGTTGCAAACGGCCTCACAAGGGCACCCAGGGCTGGGCAGGGAGGCTCAGGAGATGGGAGACAGATTGCTCCTTGCACATCGAGGCTCACAGCCCAACAGAAGGCTGTCAGGGAAGATCCCCAACAGCTCCAACCACTTCGGATTGGCAGTGGCTGCAAATCTGCTGCCAGGGCTGGGGGACGAGAAGAGCATCCTTGCAAAACACAGCGGGAGCATTTGCTTTGTTTTCCAGAAATAAATTTGGTGTGCTAGTGGAAAATTGCAGGATCCCCCTGTTTTTCAGGGCACGGGTTGGGAGGGGAGTGACGGAATCACAGACAAGGCATGCGGAAGCAATTCCTTCCCTAGCCCTGCCTCTGACATGGCTCTCCCTCACCTGGACCACTCCAGACACCCACCTTGTCAGCCACCAAGACCCCCAGTACTGCTCCATCCCCATCCACACCTGCCCAGCCCCGAGGGAGGGTCAGGACACGAGCCCAGAGTGCTCAGCCTGGTCAGGCAGGAGCAGCACACGGTGGAATGAGGGTCTCCAGGGCTTGGGATGAACAGGAGATGGTGGAGGCAGGGAGTGGGGACACCTAAGAGTAGCACAAGAGCTTCACAGCCAGACAAAAAGCAACTGTTTGGGCTTTTAATAATCCTCCAAAAGGAGCATAGAGCAGCTTCTGTCTTCCAGGTGATGCTGGGATGAGCAGCCCTGGCTGGGATGCCCTGTCTTATACTACCCATGGACATGAGGCCGTGAATGTCACCCACGAGGAGCCCAGAGCAGGGCACGATGTGCCCACTTCCCCCCCGGGGTCCTGCGGGGTGGGGACGGGAGGCGATCCCACCCACCACCGGCATGCACTGCACTTTCCAGAGGGGCATCTCCATCCCAGTGGGGACCTGGGAGCACCCCGGGGGCCAGGCTCAGCGCCCCAGCATCCTCCCACATCCCTGCCGCAGCGAGCGGGTGTTCCCGACTTCCCTTTTCCCAGATGGCAGAGAAAGTCACCCCTGCGCACCAGCCCCTGCGCTTCCTCGACGCTTAATTAGAAGCCTCTCCCTTTCTCCTCGCTCTCTAATTAACATGCCGGGAGCTCAAAAGAAGGCAGCAGCACAATAACCCGGGGAGACGGCTTCCAGCAGGCCCCGGCCTCATTACGGCCGGGCTGGGGAGCGGGAGCAGGGCGTGCTTTACATATGGAAACACCGCAAACAAGAAAGGCTGGGCCAGGAGAGAAAAAGACTTGACCTCTGCTCCCCCCCATTGTGCGCCCGTCATCCCCCTCGGCGGGCGCTGGCGGGGCCGGGGCAGCTCTGCCCTTTATCATGGTGATGGGCCCGGGCCCGGCCGGCAGCGCCCGGCGCGACCGCGGCCACGCTGCCCCGGCTCGGTTTAATCTCCCCAGACGAGGCTTTTCTCGGCTGCTTCTTTTCTTCTGCCAAGCCGGCCCCGAGCGGGGGCATGCTGTCAGCACGGGGGTGAGCTCCACGGAAACGTCTTCATCCAGCCCCCGCCGAGGGTGGACGGACGGCAGGACGGGGCCTGAGCCGCCGCCGCCACGCACGGGCGCGGGGAGCACCTCCGGGCTTTGGCCGGGCTGGACGGGGCCACCCAAGCGCAAGGGAGCCGGGCTGGGGGTGTCGGGTCACTGCTGGTCACTGCAGCCAGAGCTGGGCAGGGTGGTCTGAAGCACCTTGATGCCCCACATGGGACAGAGAGGTGGTTCCACTCTCATTTTTGTTACGAGCAAAAGGGTCAGAGATCACAGGACACAGAATATCCTGAGCTGGAAGGCACCCACAAGGACCATCGATCCAACTCCTGTCCCTGCACAGACCCCCCAACACCACCACCCTGTGCCTGGGAGCGTTGTCCAAACACTCCTGGAGCTCTGGCAGCCTTGGGGCCGTGCCCATTCCCTGGGGAGCCTGTTCAGTGCCTGACACGCTCTGTGGGAAGGCCCTGATGCACTGCCTTGTCCAAGCTCTTCTTTAAAGGAGCTTGTTCAGGGTGGTCTTGGGATGTGGCTCAGGGGACTCCTGGCCCTGGTAAGGCAGAGAGATGGTTCTGCTGAGCCAGCAAGTGTCTCTCTGTGGGATGCCAGGGATGCTGGACGATCCTTTCAGGACCTGAGGCTAATGCCCTCATCCTGCTACGAGTGACAGGTAATGGAGTAACAAGTGAGACACTGGGGACAAATGACAGTGGCCTTGGCATTTTGCTTCTTCCCCTCCCTGATTTTTAGGTGGCTGCAGGCCAGCTTCATGGAGTACAATTCCTCCAGCACCACGGGTTTGACTCTGTGGGGGGGGGCGGAATTACATCCCTCCAGCACTGGGGTATTTTCTGGAGCATCATGTCCTAGAAAACTACTGGAAACCTCAACTGACTTGTGGAGCCAACCTTCCCACACTGAGGTGCAGCAGAGACCCCAGGGCAGCTCTGGGCCCCCATAACTGGTGACTTACCCCTGACGGAGGATGCACCGTCCAGCCCAGCTCTGCTGTCGCCGTTGTGGAGTCCATCAGTGTCTCTGTGGAAGGAAGGTGGAACAGGGAGTCATTGGATGCTGCTGAACGGACTGAAGATGGAGACAGGGAAAAAGGCAGAGAGGAGCCAGCCCAGGGCTGCAGGGCTGGAGCCCAGCCCACACTGAGCCTTCTGGCCATGGTTCAGCTGGGGGGGAGCCAGAGACTGGTCCCTCCACCCATCTGCTCCCCCACCCACTGCCCACTGCTCCCTGGCCCCCATGTGGAACCATGGAATCACAGAACTGGTAAGGGTGGAAAAGACCTTCAAGATCATTGAGTCCGACCGTCAGCCCAGCACCAAAACCATTAACCCACATCCCCAGGTGCCACATCCACACGTTCCTTGAACACCTCCAGGGATGGTGACTCCACCACTGCCCTGGGCAGCCTGTGCCAATACCTGACCATCCTTTCCATGAAGGAATTTTCCCAACATCCAGTCTGAACCTTCCCTAGAGCAACTTGAGGCCGTTTCCTCATGTCCCATGCCTTCCCTGGGAGCGAAGCCTGACCCCCCCTGGCTGCCCCCTCCTGTCAGGGAGTTGTGGAGAGCCAGAAGGTCCCCCCTGAGCCTCCTTTTCTCCAGGCTGAGCTCCCTCAGCTGCTCCTGGTGCTCCAGACCCTTCCCCAGCTCCGCTGCCCTTCTTTGGACACGCTCCAGCCCCTCAGTGTCTTTCTTTTCATGAGGGGCCCAAAACTGAGGCCAGGATTCGAGATGGGGCCTCACCAGTGCTATGAATGGGGGCCCTTCCACCCATCAGCCCAGTGGGATTTTCCTCCTCTGAATCCCAGATCTGGGTACCCACAGCCCAGAGCAGCTCTACCCCTGCAGATGAGGAGCAGCCTGAGCAGGGATCCTCCATCAATTTCTGGTTTCCTCTGCAAAAGCAGGAGATATTTTCCGGGCACTTGGCACAGTAGGGAGAATCCTCGGAGACGCGGTCAGACGTGGGAAGGAACAGCACTTTCAGGACTTGAAAGTACTAAAAAATTAAACCAACGTTAGAGCTGGTTTTCCAGATGAATTGGGTTGAAATAGGTCAGGTGATGCCACCCCCGACCAGCACAGATAAATCTTCCTAAGCCACAACAGCAAAGCCTCCTCGCCCTTTCCGCAGCTCATCACCCTTCCAGCGCTGGAATTCTTTCCATCCCAAACAGCTGCAGGTTGGTTTAACTCCACTGATGGCATAAGAAGGGGTGCTCGGGTTTTGGTGCCCCAATACTTGGGCCAACATGAGCAGGTGAAGGTGCCAGCCAGCCCCATCAGAAATACATGGGACAGACACTCAGAATCGTGGAATCATGGAATCATTAAGTCTGGAAAAGCCATCCAAGGCCGTGGGGTCCAATCATTACTGCAGCACTGCCATGCTCAGCACTGAACCATGTCTCTAAGCACCACATCCACACGCTTTTTTAATACTTCCAGGGAGTGATCAAAAGTGTTTTTTGAACACAAAGTGGGTTCTGGACATTTCCACGAGTGGTTTCCACAGTCTGGGTAACTCCACCCCCCAGCTGAGCACCCACACGCTCATTGCAACACGGGGATTTCTCTGCACCACACCCAGTGCTGACAGGTTAAGAAAACAGGACAATATTCCAGAGCTTAGGAAATGGAGTTTAGAAATTTGCCCAAGGGTCACAGCACACCAAGGCTGGACACGAGGAGAGTGTGGTGGGACAGGCTGCACAGAGCAGCACACGGCCACTGACCCCGGGTGAGACCAAGGTGATGCCCAGGGAAGAAATTCTGTCCCTCAGCTCTGCAGGGAGAATGTGAATCTGCCCAATTCCAGCACATGCCCTGGGGATGCCAACTGCACCTGCAGGGATGCTGGAAATGTCCATCCCACACACACTGAGAGTCCCAGAATGGTTTGGGTTGGGAGGGACCTTCAAGACCACCCAGTCCCAACCCTCCTGCCACGAGCAGGGACACCTTCCACCACACCAGGTTGCTCCAAGCCCCGTCCAACCCGGCCTTGGACGCTTCCAGGGATGTCCCACAATGGGAACGGAATGTTACTGGATACAACAATGTCCTTCTAACTGCTTTCCCCCACCAGAGAACCAAGCATTCTGCCACAAACCCCACAAGAGCATCTCCACCTTCTCCACTTTCACTTCGCTGAACAAAAACAAAGGAGGAAAAGCTCAGCCTTGAGCAGACCCATCAGGGAAGAGCCAGGCCTGGGTGCAGAGGTGACAGCTGCTCGGTGCACGTGACATCCCCTTTCCACTGGCACCCCAAAAAGTGCCTTGGCACCGCTGTGCTCCCTGCACCAACTCCTGGCAGTAAATCCTCCTCAGACTGTGGCTTGTTCATTACTCCTGGTTCGAGCCAGCGGTTTCCAGTTCACAGGAAACCAGGATTTCGAAATTTGGGTTTATTCCAAGAGCAAAAAGCAAAAAAATAGTTCTTCTCAATTTTTCCCACTAGGAAGAAAAGAGTTCTGGAAAACAGCTAGTCCTGAAATGTTGTGGGTCAGATTTACGAAATTTCTTTTTAAACTGAATATTTGTTTACATAGGGCAATAATAGTGTTTATTTTATCAGAGGACCTGGCTTCTTCATTAAAACACCACTGGCGTTTGATCTGAAAGGAGAATAACATTTTTCACCCAGTGCTAGCAAGAAGCTTTAAAAACCCCTTAAATTTGTTACTTTATCTTAACTATCAATGACAGTGCTCCATAGTAAGTACATTAATAGCAGTGACTATAATGGAAAAGAAGATATATTCCAAGCCATTAAAATAATTCTCCAAATAAACTTCATATTTTGAAGCATTTTGCATTTTTAAAAGCCTTTTATTTAATGAAAACTCAGTGCAGTGGAAATGTTGTGCTCGGTGCACCACCACCCCCAGCCCTGTATCCTCATGAAGGATCCCCTTGGAGCTCTGCATCCACCCTGGCTGGCCCAGGGACAAGGAGGAGAAGAAATCTGCAGGTTTTAAGCAACTTTTTCCAATGGTCAATTATCTTCCCATAAAAAACACCAGATATTCCATTAATTTTAGTCTGGATTTACACCGCTTGGCTGCCAGCTATTGGATTTCCTTTTCCTTCTACAAAGACTCTGCAGTCCAAAACCTCCTTTCCCTCTTGTGGTGCTCACGGGTGGCAAATGATCCATCTCCAAGACAGCTAAATTAGCTCAGCTTCCCTCTTCTTCCTCCCTAAACCAGGTTCCTGTCTTGGAGGCTCCTGTTTATCAGCCCTCGTTGTGTAGGGGGTCCCAGGGCCGTGGTCCCCATCCCCCCCACACAGCTGTATCATACCAGTGTGCCCCTTTTTGTGCAGTTTTTACACCAAGTTGCTGCCCTGGCTGAAGTCCCTTTGGAGATGGAGTTGCACCGAGCAGGGGGTGCCTGAATTACAGAAAATTGGGAATAACTGGTCCCTGTGAATCCCAGTGACCCTGCTTTGCTGCAGGGACAGCTCAAGTGTGAATTGGATTCATAGAACCATAGAATGATTTGGGTTGGGAGGGACCTTAAACCTCATCCAGTTCCATCCCCTGCCATGGCAGGGACACCTTCCACTATCCCAGGGTGCTCCAAGCCCTGTCCAACCCAGAATCACAGAACCATGGAGCCACAGAACAGGCTGAGCTGGAAGGGACACACAAGGATCATCGAGTCCGACTCCCAGCCCTGTGCAGGACCCCAGTAGTCCCACCCCGTGCCTGAGAGGGTTGTCCAAACGCTCCTGGAACTCAGCCAGGCTTGTGACCACTGCTCTGAAGAGCCTGTTCCAGTGCCCAACCACCCTCTGGTGGGAAATCCTTTTTGTAACATCCAACCTAATCCTGCCCTGACTCAGCTCCAGCCACTTCCTCTAGTCCTGTCACCGGCCACCAGAGTGAGGAGATTGGATCATTCATGGAGACGTTGAAGAGCGCAGGGATGAGGATGGAGCCCTGTGAAACCCCAGGAGTGACAGGACACCAGCCTGATGTCACCCCAGCCACTGTCACCCTTAGTGCCCCACCCGTGAGCCAGCTCTTCACCCATCCCACGATGTGTTTATCCAGCTAGGGGCTGGAGAATTTGTCCAGAAGGATCCTGTGAGAGACAGTACCAAAAGCTTTGCTGAAATCCAAAAGGATTCCATGTATGGGCTTTCCTAGATCAACCAGAGGGGTTTGCCCTGTCGTAGAAGGAAATCAGGCCTGACAAGCAGAACTTCCCTCTCACGAAGCCGCGCTGGCGGTGACCAGTGACCACGCTGTCCTCCAGGTGTTTTTCAATTCTTCTCAGAATAATGTTTTCCATGATTTTACCGGGCAATGAAGTGAGGCTGACAGGCCTGTAGTTTCCAGGGCCCTTCTTCCTGCCCTTCTTGAAAACCGGGACAATGCTCTCCAGCTTCCAGTCAGCTGGGACCTCTCCGGATTCCCAAGGCTGCTCAAAACCCATCGAGGGAGGATTTGCAATGACATCAGCAGCTCTTTGAGGATTCTTGGATGAATCACAGAGTCCCAGAGTGGTTTGGTTTGAAAGGGACCTTAAAACTCATCCTGTCCCACCCCCTGCCATGGGCAGGGACACCTTCTATTATCCCAGGTTGCTCCAAGCCCCATCCAACCTGCCCTTGGACACTTCAGGGATCCAGGGGCAGCCACAGCTTCTCTGGCCAATCTGGGCCTGGGCCTCCCCACCCTCACAGGGAGGAATTCCTTCCCAGATCCCATCTAACCCTGCACTCTGGCAGTGGGAAGCCATCCCCCCTTGTCCTGTCTCTCCATCTCTTGTCCCAAGTCCCTCTCCAGCTCTCCTGTAGCCCCTTTAGGCCCTGGAAGGGGCTCTGAGGTCTCCCTGGAGCCTTCTCTTCTCCAGATGAGCAGCCCCAGCTCTCCCAGCCTGGCTCCAGAGCAGAGGGGCTCCAGCCCTGGGAGCATCTCCATGGCCTCCTCTGGACTCACTCCAGCAACTCCACATCCTTCTGATGCTGGGGACCCCAGAGCTGGGGGCAGCACTGCAGGGGGGGTCAAGGTGAAGCCAGGGTGGGTTTCAGGGGTGGTGGTGAGTTTGCTCCATCCTCTCCATTGATCACTGACTCCAGAACATCCCATTGACCAAATAACGGCCCCACAGGGTTACTGTGCCTGTGCCCCTGGCCAGGAGCAGCCCTAACCCTCCACCTGAGGTCGAGGAGGCTCCTCTGGGGAAGAACACTGCCTGATCCCTGAGAAGTTTCTTAATTCCAGACAAAAGAAGCACATTCATTGATTTCTCCAGCAAACAACAACAACAAAATCAGTAATGATGTCCATTGAGCCAACACATCCCTCATCTGCAGGGGCTTCCTTCTGCCTCTCTCCCAGGCTCAGATCTGCCCAGATCTCCACAGTAAAAGGCAGTGATGGGGTGGGAGGAAGGTCCTGTGAAGACACAGCTAAGCTCAGCTCTGATGTCCCATCCTGGAAGTCCTGGAAGTCCAAACCAGCAACCAATAAACCAGGAAGGTTTACAAGAGCCAGACCAAGCATTACCAACCCCCTCAGACAGGCTGGGATTCCCCCGGGGTCTGTTCCTCCTCCAGCTGGATGGGGTTTCATTGCTGTGGGGGGACTGCAGAAGCTCATCAAAGAGGAGTTTGTGGGATGAGGGACTGTGGCCTGCGAGGATCTGCACTGGGAGGAAGCAGCAGCACACACAGAGGGAAACTGCAGCTACAGCTTTGCCTGGGAGCTGAACCCAGGCAGACACATGGAAAACAAGGCTCAGTTTTAGCAGGAAGTTAATCACCCCTGAAGAGGAATTGCCAAGAGAAGCAGATCTCGCACTGTTTGCATCCTTCCCCACCCTGGGTGATCTGGAGCATGTGTTGAGGGGCACACACCAGGCAGGAGGCCACCTCGGTTCCTTCTGGTCATCAGGGTATGACAATCAAGGAGATCACAGGATCCCAGACTGGTTTGGGTTCGAAGGGACATTAAAGCTCATCTCGTTCCACCCCCTGCCATAGGCAGGGACACCTTCCACTAGAGCAGGTTGCTCCAAGCCCTGTCCAACCTGGCCTTGAACAATTCCAGGGATGGGGAGTCTACAACCTCTCTGGACCACGCCAGCAAGCTCCACATGAGGTGTGATAAGCCCCAAGGAATGGGAACCCATCATCCTCCCGAGGCAGCTCCTCCACCTCCAGCTCCCACCGGGCTGCCCTCTGCCCCTGCCCCTTCTGTGCCCACAGTGCCCCTTGGTGGGCTGCCATGGCCAGATCTCCCCCAGCAGCTCCCCTGGTCCCACCTGAGGCTGCCCCGTGCTCAGACCCTGCTCTGGGCACCCACCAGGACCAACTCCTGTGCTGGGGACAACAATGATGGACGAATTCCGAGCCCAGCTGTTACTGCCTCGACAGCCATCCCAGCATCTCCGCTCCCTGTCACAGCCGACGCTTTCACGGTGCCATCCTGCTCGTTTGGCAGCACCAGACAACGGGGTGAGGGGCTGACCCCTCGGCAGCCCCACAAAGATCCCCCTGGCACCCAGGACAGGGAGCAAAGCCGTGTGGGAGCGGCAGGGGTGGGAGCCTGGCCCCCGGCCCACCTCTGGCGGCCGCGATAGCCGCGGCTCAGCGCGGCGCTCCCTCCGCGGCGGCATCTCCTCGGTGTTGTTGTTTCTGTTCTCCCCTCCCGCGTGTTTATCTGCAGCCTCACACGCTGCCCACGGCATTATAAATAAATCTGCAGCTGCTCCAAACCAGCAGACGCAACTCTGGCCCGCTTCCCACCGGGAACCGCGCCGCTCCCCGCGGGACGCTCGGGGAGCAGCGCCCGTCCCCTGCGCTTCGGAGATGTTTTCCCTGAGCAGCTTCCCACCAGCGCTGGGGCTGCTCCGAGGGCGTGCCATGGCTCTGGGGGGACACTCGGCACCTCCAGTCACATCATCCCCACCACCCCGCCACCTCCAGATGCTCAAAGCCACGCTAAGGCGCCGTCACGCCGCGGATCTGCTGTGACGATGACCTGGGTGGGGGTTCCTGCGTTTCCACGTGGTCTTCTTGCTGCTCAGCCACAAGTGAGATGAGTGTGAGGCTCTCAGCTGCACCAGCTTTTCCCATCTGGCCAGATCAGGACTGAGGCCGGTGGGCAGAACCGGGAGGGGAGGATGAGTCTGGGATCACGCTGGGTGCTGGTGATGGCAGGACACCGGCACGGGCTGGCCAAGAGTGGGGATGGAGAGCGGCAGGACCGAGGGACAGTGGCAGAGGCTGGAGGTGAAGGGGATTTACAGAGGAGCAGGGATTAAGAGAGGAGCTGTGCACATTGCTGACATGCTTTTCTCCGTCCGGAAAAATAACTTCCATGGAGTTTTGCCAACTCAGACCAATTTAGAGCATCTGGACCTGAGTTTCTCAGAAGTCCTGGCAAATCCTTCACATTCACAGGCTCCAAGCTCATCCAGATAAAGAAACAGCTGGACAAATAAATAGCCCCACAGATAGCTGGAGCCTCCACCCTCATTTTTCCACCCACAACTTTTTCCCTTCCCCTTTCACTCCTCACGCCAGCTCCTCTCTCAGGGTAGCACACTTGCCAGGATTTTAATCCTGGTAAGATATTATCAACACAGGGAGCAAGCTTCTCAGAGACCCAGGGCTGCATCAGCTGTGGCCAGCGCTCAACGTGCAAAGCAGGCAAGAAGCTTCCAGCCCTCCCCAATGGGTTGGAAGCAAAGTCATTCTAAGGCAGAGATGGCAGGAGATCATTCCTTGTCACCATGTCCCTTACATGACCTGGAAGCCCACCTAAAACACCTCATCAGCCCCAGGCTGGAGGACGCTCAGTGTCAGAGCCCAGCCAGGTGGAGCGAGACCAGGATCTGCACCGGAGACACCAGAGCTCGGGATGAACTCACTCCTCCACGCAGGAACACGTGCTCCTGGAAGCCTCAGGCACAGCATCCCCGGGGCAGGGGGGTGGCTGATGAGAAACCCGGCTGTCCCCGCCCGAGGAGCCCCCGCCGCAGATCCCGTTACCCTTCCCCGAGTTGAAAGGCCCCTCTCCGCCTCCCGCGCTTTACTGGAGCCCGATCGCAACGCTTCTGCCAGCGCGAGCCGAGAGGGGCTGAGCGAACCCAGCGGCCCTTCCCTGCAGCCCCGAGCTTTGCTTTGCCTGGCCGGGGGCCAGCGGAACGGGCTGAAACCCAATCCCCCCCCCGGCCGAGCCGCTGGCGCGGGAACAGCGCGCTGCATTGTGAGCCGGCGGCCGCGGATACTCGGGATACTGCGCTCGGGATCCACTTAGGCTCCAGGAGCGAGAGTGATGGATGGGCAGCGAAAAGAGGCGGCTGACTGAGCCGGGACGGGCACTCCCCACGCCCGCAGCCTCAAAGGCCACCCCGAGGGCGGCCACAGAGGGTCGTGCCCGTGGTCCCAGCGCTCTGGACCCAGCTCAGAGGCACCTGGTCATTCCACGCCCTTCCCTGAAAAATTAGGTCCAGTCAGACTCAAAGACCTAAGAATTAGGATGATGTCCAGCATCTCCAGCACCCAGAGCACCTCTGACCTGCCAACCAGGCCCCAGGCTGGTAGTCCAAGGAGCAGGAACACCTGACCCCAGAGGTACCACACAGCACCGGCAAGGGAAAGATGTCCCCACTTCTGGGGAACCACAGAGCCTCCCTGGCTCCTTAGCTCCCCAGGACATCAGTCAAGCCCACCTGCAAGCCCTGTGAGTCAGGAGCAGGGAATGGAAGCTGGTGGGGTTCAGCAGAGCCCCCTGGAACACCCCCACCCAGCTACTGCATGGTGCTCAGCTGCTCGTGGCACTTGGGGACAGGACTGGTGTCAAACGAGGGGATGGTGTCAACACCTTGCCTTTGGCACGGCAGTTCAGCAGCCCCAGGAGAAACTCTCCCTGCATTTCCACACCTTGCTGTGGGAAATGCCGTGAGCTTTCCCATTCCCAATGAGCTTTTCCCATTGTGTCCCTTCCTCTGATCCTCCACACCTTGCCTGACATCACTGACCACCCTCAGGGGACCAAAGCCAGGGCTGATGCTGCTGTGCAGAAAGAGACCACTGAGGCCCTTGGCTAGATTGGGAAATACGGAAAGCAGGGCTTGGAGCAGAGCTGCACCTGGCCGTGGGGCACATGGCAACGTCAATGGGTGAGCCAGGAGCCAGGGCTGAGCACGGCCACGGCCCAAATCCAGCAGCTTCCCAGCCCCTCTTCTCCCTCTGAAGGCCTTGGCCGTGCAGGCACTGCCCTGCAGGGAGCTGACTGCTCCACTGCCGGAAAGCCCGAAACAAGGGGAACGCCAAACCCCACAGCCCCAGTGGTTCTGCAGGTCCCCATAACACATGTCCTGCTTCCCAAGCTCCCAGCTGACCATCAGCCCATCCAGGATTGTCCCTCTCAGCTGCCTGGCTGGGATGGGAACAAGAGCTCCAGCCCTCAGCTGGCAATTCTGATTTTGGGATCTTTCAGGCCCTGCTGAAGCAGCAGGTGAGGCTGGGAGCGAGGCAGGACCACGCTCCACCCGGCTGCCACATTATCCCAGCCACAGCTGTGGATACATCCTGTCTGTCCCAGTTTCCCCACACCAGCTGCTCCAGAGGTCGGCAGAAACAGGAGAACCCCACCAGAGCTATCCTGAAAGCCGCTCCAGCAGCACCAGGGACCCCCTGGCAGCATCTGTCCCGAAAGGAGCTGGGACTTGTAGGTGGTCTGAGTTCAGGCAGGGGCAGGCTGCTGGGAAGAGACAATGCAGATGCCAAATGCCAGCGAGCAGAGGCCCTCCTGCTGCTGCTGGGAATGCAGGAGCCACACAGAGGAGACACAGATGCAGGCGTTTAACAGCCACTGCTGCTGTCACTGCTGCTGGCTCGGCCTCTGCGGTGGCACCCCCCCCGTGGGCTGTGAGACAACCTTGAGGGAGAAAGTCCTAGAGTGAAGTGTTGTCCTCCCCTGCACCCAGTCTCAGACTAAAGTCCCCACCAAGCCCCTTCCAAGAGGATGGAACGGGGCCATGTCCCTCCCGAAAGCCTCCAGGTCTCTCTTCCTTTTTGGGGGATGGACACAGGGGTGCTCTGGGAGGTTGGATCCCACAGCCACAAGCTCCCTCTGGAGATGCTCCAGCCCCGAAGGAGCCATCAGCCTCCACCACACTGTCCTGTTCCAACTGAGCAGGGCACAGCCACCACATGGGGATGGACACCGGCTGTCACCCCTGGAGCCCGAACGCTGCCACTGGTGTGCAGCAGCAGATGCCACGTGCAGCTCCTGGCTGCAGCACCCGGGGAGAAAGCTGCTGTGGAACACCACAACCTGCTCCCACCACCGTGCACCGGGGCCAGCTGGTGCAGGGGGCAATGCCCGGGGTGCAGGGCAGCAGTGCCCAGTCCCCTTGGACACCCACAGCCACTCTCCTGTATCCCAGACACAGCATCCTGTATCCCCAGACCCACTGTCCCGTATCCCCAGGCACAGGGGCAAGGTGACCTCAGGAGATCTGGGATGCAGCAGGAAGTCTGGAGGCTGCAGAGCATCACTGGGTAAGGAGCACACGCTTGGCTCCTGGACAACACCCATCCCTTTCCCCCCTAACCCCTGCCCATCATCCGATGCAATGAGCGTGGAAGGGACCAGGAGCAGCGACACGAGCCCAGGGCATGGCTTTGTGGCCTTCCCCTTGGGGCCACCCCCACCCACACCGGGGACAGTGAGCGCAGCCAGCGCCACCTCCCAGCACCGCTGGCACTAAATGAGGTTTTGTCACCCTGCATGGTGGCACGGGCTGCAAGCAACTCACTCCCAGCAGGCTCCAGAGCCCTGCTCAGCATCCCAACTGAGCTATCCTTAATGGGCTTCAATTTTAATTTGCTTTTATTGGAAAACACAGATGGTGACCCCCCTCTCTCCCTGGCCCGAACATATACAAGATAATAACATTTACAGGGGAAAGATGTTATCTCCAAGCAGCCAAAGCTGCAGCAGAAGCCCCACCGCCCTGCAGTGACACACAGCTGTGCCCCACGGCCCTCCCGGGCCACCCAGAGCCACCAGGGACGGGAGGCAGGACCAGGGGCCAGGCAAGGAGAATTAAAGAGCAGGATGAGGCCCTGGTGCAGCCGAGCCTCTCACACCGACCTGGGTAACTCCCTCCGTGCTTGGGTCTCTGCAGAGCAGCGTGGGCACTGCCCAGAGCTGAGGGATGGCCAAAGCTGCTGCCAGCACTGCTGTCCCCCCACCCAGAGCCAGCCCCTGCCTGCAGCCCATCCAGCTGCTCCAAGTATCCCTGATTCCAGCCATCCCCTGCAACAAGTGCATGCCAGGGCTCAGGATGGCTGTGGGGAGGTGACGGCAGCAGGGACAGGCGGGGACAGGCAGTGCCACAGGCACCAGGCTGCACCTGCCCCAGGGACCCCCCAGCAAACAACGAGCATCAGACAGCTCTTGGCTGGTCCCACGTGCACAGAGCACCCAAACACCGGTGCCCGTGGATGCTCCTGCCCCTCTGGCACTGCTGGTGCCGTGCAGAGCCCCGGGGCCCCCTCTGCACCCCCCAAACCCAAGGATGGGGTGAGCAAGGATGCCCTCCATCACACACTTCTGCTCTGTGTATCTACCTGACATTCCTGCTTTTCCCTGTTGTTACTGACAAGATGGAAATGTGCTTCTGGTTGGCAGCTCCAAGCAGGAATGGCTTGGGAGGAATTGCTGCCTTGTTTTTGTCAAGCCAGGGAGGGATACTCCATTCCTGGGCAGCAAGGGGCTTCAGCTCAGGCTCCTGGCCACAGGAAGCTTCTCCCCAGGACAGATGCAGGAAACCTCAAAACCCCTTCAAGGAGCTTGGCTTCTCCTCTAGTCCCTCCCAAGGCCAAAGCATCTCCCCGCTGCCATTCCTTTGGCATCTCCAGGGGTTTGCCAGGAATGCAAACCCTGCGTCCCCTCCAGCTCCACCGTGGCAGATAAAACCCCAGAGAAGCCAGCAGCTGTGGGCAGTGGGGATTTTTAGTGAGAGTCAAATGTTTCCTTCCTCAGGAAAACCCCATCTTCAGCACCTCATCGTGGAGAGGGCTTCCCTCCTCCCCTCTTACACACCCATTCACCCTCAAAGGCAGCGGCTGAACTCAGGGGATGCTCCACTGGTGGGTGCCACGGCGCTCCTGCTCTCTGGTGGTCCTGAGAGAGGAAACCTGCTCGGGTGAGGGATGTGCTGCATCCTTCCTTTCCTCCCTCCCATCCATCCATATCTCCATCACTCCACCCATTCATCCTTCCTTCCATCCATTCATCCATCCATCCTAGCGTCACCCACCAAGCAGCCGCCTCCCACCGGGAAAAAGCACCCCTGGAGCAGGCAGGAGATGAGCCGTGGGACCACAAGGAGAGAGAAGCCCCTTGGCCACCACCCACAAGGGCTGCAGCAAGGAGCTGCTGGATCAGGGACTGGCACAGGGGTGGGGAACGTCCACGCTGGGATTCACCTGCAGCTCTGGAGAAGGTGATCCCGCTGTGCTGCGAACCTGCTGTGCTGCCCATGGAGCCGGAGGAGGGAACAGCCGGGGTCCAGGCTGCCACCAGGACGGGGTCCTGGAGACCCCAAGGCCGGTGGAGCCTCATTTCCTCCCCAAACAGGAGACGTGGGGAGGGGCAGAGCGGAGCTCCCCAGCGAGCGCAGGGCGAGCGCTCGCGCAGGTACAGACGGCCCCGATCCGGTTCCGTGGCTGCGGGAAGGGAGCTGCGCAGGCATCAAAGAGAAACACACCCGGAGGTGGAAAAAGGGCAATTTCCAAAAGTTGAAAGGGATTATTAGCAAAAATTGATCGGGGGGGAAATGTAAACAAAAACAATGAAGAGTAATTACGGCTTATGGCGGCTTTGCCAAAATCTCATAAATCTGCGATCATAAAAGGAGGCGTCTTGAGTTCAAAATTATCTTGGCTTGGAATAAAAGGAAAAAATTGCAGTAAAAATAAACATATTGTATAAATTAAACCCAGGGGAAGTTGGCAGCAGCGAATTAGCAGCTCTAAGATGCAGACAGTTGCGAAAGGATGTATCAATGAAAAAACTGACTGCCAGGAGACAGAAAGGAGGGAAAAAAAGGAGATTTTAAATACACCAAAAGCAAACACAACCAGAGCTGTGGAAAGGCGAGTCCACGGGGATGCTCAAGTGTGAAGTCAGGCAGCAAAGACAGACACTCCAACCAAAGCAAGGGCACAGGCAGGAGAGATGAGCGGCCGTGGCAGCTCGGGGGTCCTGCAGTGCCCAGGGGATGCCGAGAGCCACGGACACACCTGAGACCCCTGGCTGGCAGCATCCCACTGCCCTGGGCAGCCTCTCATCCTGCCCCAGCCAGGAGCGAGGGCTGCGAGGTGTGAGGGTCAGGACAGCAATTCTGGAGTTGTTTCCTGATGGCAACATCAGCCCCAAGACAACCATTCGCTCTCGAGCAGCAGCGTGGTGTGGTCAGCAGAGCCCGACAGAGCCACGGGGCAAGGACAGCCCCGGGACCAACAGCTGCCCTGTTCCCTTCCAACACCTTGTGCTGTGCACCAAGCAGGGACAGGGCAGGCCAAGGACGGGGAATGATTCTGTAGCATCCCACAGGGCTGGTGGGAAGGAGCTCAGGCGTCTCGGTTCAACCCCATCCCCACCACAATGCTGGGGCAGCCGGGGATGTGGGAGAGCTCCAGGATGGAGATGTCCCAGTGCCCCAAGGACCCGATGCAAAGGG
The DNA here is from genome assembly GCA_013397565.1 of Ptilonorhynchus violaceus. Classification (NCBI taxonomy): domain Eukaryota; kingdom Metazoa; phylum Chordata; class Aves; order Passeriformes; family Ptilonorhynchidae; genus Ptilonorhynchus; species Ptilonorhynchus violaceus. The sequence continues at coordinate 216,373 of VZRJ01010885.1, forward strand.
ATGCAGACACATCCAGCTGCTCAGCAAACCCTTCCTGGACCAGGAGAATCCTAAAGCCGCCGGTGCAGGTGCTGCCTGCGGAGGGGCCATGGTGGCTCCACAAGCACTGCTGCAGAATCCATCCTGGCCCCTCAGGCACGATCACCAAATCCTGGGAGGAGCAACCCGTCGGCTCCAGGAAAGCCACAGCAGTCGCCCAGACAGCTCAGCCAACACCTTGGCAGGAGTCAGACCAGAGAGACGAGCAGGATTTTAGCCAGGATATGGGACAGCAGAATGAGCATCGGGGAGGGCGGATGCGGTGCTGAGAGCTCTGCAGGCCAAAATCCAGGTGGTTCACACCCTCCAGGCTGCACCAGAACCTCCCTGCTCTGCAGCTCGGATACTCTGTGGAGGTGCAGCAACTCCGAGCAAGCTTTGAGGATAAAGCAGCAGAGGTATCAGCTGCAGCCAGGGGCTTGTGGCTCCTCTGCATCCCTGAGCACGGCTGGGCCACCCCCAGCAGCAGAGACACAGCACGGCGAGGACGAGCCATCAGGAGTGTCCTGTGGGCAGGGGCCAAGGGAAGGAAGGACAGACCAGTGCCACCGTGCAAGGTCTCTCTTTCATTCCTCAGTGGAGAAGGTCCCTCTTTCGCTGCCTTTCCTCACTGTGGGTAAAAGCCACGCCTGTGCCAGGAGGAGGGATTGCTCTTCTCCAGAGGCTGGCAGAGGAACGGAGGCAGGGAGCCCTGGGATCAGTGAGCACCGAGCACCCTTGTCACCATCAGCACCCCTGGGGACTGCCAGCACAGGACACTGAAGTGACACCACAGGAGCTGTCACTGCCTGTGCCCACCCATAGACACACCCAGCACCTGCAGCCCCCACAGTGACAACACATCCTTGAGCCAGGCTGTGTCTGCACCCTCTCCCTGGCACCCCACACCTCTGGTACTCTTGGCATGGATGCATCCTGGGGACTCTGGAAGGATCCTCCAGCTGCATTCCTGCTCCCTCCCCACTCTGCCAAGAGAGAGCATCCCTGCATCTTCCAAGGATGCAAAGGATTCACAGACAACCTCTAACAGCTTTGCAGGATTTAGGGTTTGCTGCCTGAGCCTCATAAAAGCACCACACTTCCAAAATTTAGTTTACAGGGTGACCGAGGCGTTACCTGACATCGGCCTTGACATGGGAAATCAGGCGAAAAGTGCTGTGCAGTGAATGCCCCATCCCCCAAATTCCCTACTCAGCACGAAGCAGCCTTTATAAATCAATGTCTGCAGGAGGAAAACACGTGAGGGAGCAGCCAGTTCATCCTCCCCTCGCTGCTGCACTCCCGGTGATCCCTGAACCCCACAAGTGTGGTGGGAAGGGATCTCTCCAGGGCTGATGCCCCATCCACTGCTCAGGGAGAGCTGTGACCTGTGGGATGTGCTTGAGCACCCAGGGATGCACCCAAACCTCAGGGAGTGCTACAAGAAGAGGACACTGCTCTTCTCCCATTTCCCAGCACTGTGCTCAGTCCTCTGGCACCTCACCACCCCTCTCCTCTCCTCTCCCATGCTCCCAGGACATGGAGCCCCTGGGAGCATCCCACAGGTCCTGCTGCCGCTGTGCACGAGCCTGAGCCACGGTGGCTGAGCCATGGGAAGCCCCCAGCACCCTGCACTGCTGCCAGGGACACTGGAGCACGGGGATGCACAGGGAATTCGGGGCAGGAACACGGACCCTGGGCTGAGTGGCCACACCGATGTCCTCAAGACCAGCCCTGCCCAGCAGGCAGAGCACAAGGCTGCACTCCCAGCTCCATGGGTGGGCATCACTGGGGCCTCAGCACGGCCCAGAAACGTTGATGGGCCAGCAGTGGCAAGGAGAGCCCCGAAGCTGCGATGTCACCACCGTGCAGATGTGACCCCCTGCTCCCCTGGCCCCAGGGCAGGGTGTGACAAGGTGAGCACAGCCCGGGGCTGCCAATGCTGCCGGGCCTACAGGAGGTCCCTCTTGCCAAAACACACCCCAAATGCACAGGGCAAGGCTCCCCAAACCCTACACGCTTGGTAGGCAGAGAAAGGGGGGCCAGCCAGTCCCAGCCCTGCCAGAAGGGTTGATTTAATTAGATATTGGGAAGAAATTCTTCCCTGTGAGGGTGGTGAGGCCCTGGCACAGGGTGCCCAGAGAAGCCGTGGCTGTCCCATCCCTGGAAGTGTCCAAGGCCAGGTTGGACGAGGCTTGGAGCAACCTGGGATAGGGGAAGGTGTCCCTGCCCATGGCAGGGAGTGGGACAGGATGAGTTTGAAGGTCCCTTCCAACCCAAACCATTCTGGGAGTCTATGTCTGCACCCCAGGGCACCACAGCAGCCTGGGCAGTGGAAAACATGTCCATGGGGTGAAGAACACCTCCTGGATCCATGAGCAGAGCCTCTCCCTCCTGCAGAGGATGCAGCACTCCTCTGTGTCTCCTGATTTATCCTGCCTGGAGAGCAGAGGCGCCAGGGCCGGCGGGATGCTCCAGGCTCCTGGCCCCATCCATGCACTCACACTGCCTGGGATTTACAGATGGACAAAAATCCCTTGGCTGAGCCTTTGTTTACTTCACTCAGAGAAAATAATTAACTCTTAATGTAGTTCTGGTGTCCCTGCCCACGGCAGGGGGGTGGAACGAGATGAGCTTTAAGATCCCATCCAATCCAAACCATTTGGGGACTCTCTGACTTCAGGAACTTGGGGAAACCTTAAAGCTGTCCCACTCCAAGAATGGGGCACATTATAACAGTCCCTGTATGACACCAGGGCAGTGCCAAGCCTGACCTCAGCTCCACACACTCACTGTCCCTATACCATGATATCCCCAGGCTGGGACTGATCCCAGGGATAAAGGGATCAGTCCTGCACCCCAGAGCCTGGGAAAGGAGCCACAGAGGGCTGGGAGAGGCGGGAGGCAGGGGGAGCATCCCTGCAGGACTCAGCTGGGATGGCTGTGGATAGCCAGCTGGCTTCCAACACGGAGCAGCTGGGAGGGTGTGAAACAGGACCATCAGACCCCTGGTGCTTTTCATCCCTGGTAATATTTTTACTTGCAGGTATCATGGACTTGCTCAAGGTCACTCTTGTGACAAAGCTCCCAAAGCCAAAACGTTGCATCAGAGAGACACCCAAAGAGCTCTGGCACCATCAGCAAGGTGGGTCCTGTGGGATGGCACCTGGGATGGGGCTGAGCAGGCAGTGCCTGGCCCTTCCCAGCATTTCCTTTGGCACAGGGCTGGCGAATTCCCACTCGGTGCCGAGGGAAGCGCTTCCTTTGGCCAGCCTCCCCAAACCAAGATGTTTCTGCTCCCCACAGAGCAGAGAAACATCAGACCCTGGAAAAGGCAACCCTGAGCACCCCCAAACACGCACAAACCAAACGGCTTCACCCGCTTTGTGCTGCAGGGAGGGGGCAGGGGAGCCCCGGGGCTGACCCCCCCAGGCAGAGGCAGTGGGTCCCCCACCCCATGGGGGGCTGCTGGCAGCAGGGCCGGCTGTCCCAGACCGGGGAACAAAGGCCAGTTCCCGGCTCCATCGATCCCGAGGTCAGACGGGTGAGGGGGGAACATCTGCTCCGACCCCGCCCCAGGACTTCCCTGGGGTTCCTCAGGCAAGGGGGAGCCTTTCAGGAGGCAGCCAATGCTGCTGGTCAAGCTCCCAGCATGGAAAGCCCCAGGCTGTGCCCATGGGGAGGGACCAGGAGCAGCACGGGGTCAGTGCCAGCGATTCCGCAGTGGCAGGAGATGCCAGAAGGATAACCCGGACCAGCAGCTTGTGTCCAGGTTATGTCCAGCCTTCCACTCGAAGTGTCCAAGGCCAGGTTGGACAGGGCTTGGAGCAACCTGGTCTAGTGGAAGGTGTCCCTGCCCATGGCAGGGGGTGTCACCCAGGCTGAGTGGCCAGAACGTGCCCGGGATGGCTGGAGATGGAGGAGCATCGGCCAGAGGGAAGAGCCCCCGGGGTCAAAACCAGTTTATGAGAAATCAGTCACCTTTGATCTACAGATTCGAGCAATAGTGAATGGACCCCACCCGTGGGTGATCTGCAGTACAGTTAATTAGACACGTTATTAAAAACATGCTCCTCTACCAGGTTGAATTAGTCCGGCTTCCAAGCCACAGAGTCCTGCCCTGTCTAATTAAACAGACCTTCCCCATTAACAATCCTTCCTCCAGGCTGCTACCAGCAGACAAGGCAGCAGACACTCCTCATTGTCCTGAATAAAGCCAACAGCAGGCAGGTTTCCACACCTTGACTCATGACCATTAAACTGGTTTATTTTTATTTTGATTCTCCTTCGGCTGCGCACACCAGAAACAGATCCAGAGGCCAGCCCTGGGGGACAGGAGGACAGGACATGCAGGTATGTCCTGGCTCACCAAGCAAGGACCTGATCAGCTCTTTCACTCCAGGAATATCCCGTTTCCAAGGTGTTTTCAGAGCCAGAGATCTGGTTGTCCTGGTTATATCCCACACCGTGCTCCCAGATACAGCGTGGCCATTCTCAGACCCACCTCTCTTCCCTGATGCACCGAATTCTCTCAGGGGTAACCAATCCATCCCCTCCAGCCTTTACTGCTATCCCAGCACTGGGAACTTGCTGCAGATGGGAATCTCAATAGCAATGCTGCCCAAAACGTCCCGATGATCCACTGGGAGTATTTTCCTCGGACCAGCCAATTTTAAGCCCCTCCAGTACACACCTGGAAATCCATTTCTCACTGGAGCACTGTGGGAACAGTGGGGACCCTTCCTTACTCCTAACACTGGGAATTGCACATAAAGGTGTGAACCCCCTGCTTACCTCTGCAACAACTCTCGGGGTGACTCATCCATTCCCTGGTTTGAAAGCACCAAGTGCTGCCCACGTGCTTTTCTTCATGCTGAAGCCCTGTGTATCCCACATCTCCATGGAATCCGCATCCTTCCAGCCAGCCTGAGCTGCAGGTGTATCCTCAGGGCAGCTTTGCATCCCATGATGATGCAGGCCCTGTTCTCCCAAACCCCACATCTGAACCCGAGAGAAGGGCTGGAGCTGTGTCAGGGGGATTTAGGTTGGATATCAGGAAAAGGTTCTTCCCCCAGAGGGTGGTGGGCACTGAACAGGTTCCCCAGGGAATGGTCACAGCCCCAAGGCTGCCAGAGCTCCAGGAGTGTTTGGACAACACTCTCAGGCACAGGGTGGGATTGTTGGGGTGTCTGTGCAGGGCCAGGAGTGGGACACAACGATCCCTGTGTGTCTCTTCCAGCTGAGGACATTCTGTGATTCCAGATTCTGTGAACCCCAGATCCCCACCAGCAGAGCAGAGAAAGTACAATCCCCCTTGGAGAGCATCACTGTGAACTCATTTTTCCCCTTGGTTCCCATCCCCATGGGGTTCCATAGCTGACTGTTCCCAAGGCAGCTGCTCCACCTCACAGGAACCATCCCAGACACCCAGGAGCCTCGTGGGGACCACGCAGGCTGGACCCACCCTCCTCACCACCCCGACCCCCTCCAGCTGGGAGCCTTCTCCTCGCTCCAGAGGCTTTATTAGAAACACACAGGCACCAAAGGCTGCAAGTGGAATCCATTACACAGCAGTTAGTACAAATCATTTGTATTTCACAGGCGGCAATCCCTCTGATTTCACAGGGAAATGCCTGTTAAAGGCCCTGCTGCAGCCAACGGGGAGGGACCAGGTGGGAGCAGGGATGCAGGGAGCATTCCCAGGTCCGGGATGGACCTGCTCCCACACCTGGTCATTGTTCACAGCCACAGCCCCTCTCACTGCATCCTCCATGTGTGAGATGCTTTCGGAATGTGGGAGGAGGCAGCTCTGCTACCTGCAAATAACCACCCCCATGTGACTCAGGAGATTTTGGAAGCTGAGATAGGATTGCAAATCACTGATCCAAGGAAAAAGAAGCATAGAATCCCAGAATTATTTGGGTTCAAAGGGATCTTCAAGCTCATCTCGTTTCATCCCCAGCCATGGGCAGGGACACCTTCCACTATCCCAGGTTGCTCCAAGCCCCGTCCAACCTGGCCTTGGACACTTCCAGGGATGGGGCAGCCACAGCTGCTCTGGGCAACCTGTGCCAGGGCCTCACCCCCCTCACAGGGAAGAATTCCTTCCCAATATCCCATCTAACCCTGCCCTCTGGCAGTGGGAAGCAATTCCCCCTCGTCCTGTTCCTCCAGGCCCTTGTGAGAAGACCCTCTGATGCTCTCCAGTGTTTAGGGCAGCACCACTACGGCATGGAATTCTGGATGTGTGCAGACATTTCCAATTTGTGCACACAGAAAGGTTGTGAGCCATGTCTTAGAGACAAATCAACTTAAGGATTAGCTCCTTTCCCATGTCCTCCCAGGTGCTTCTTTCCCTAGACCTCTGGGACAGGATCTCTGGAGCAGTGGGGATCCATGGCCAAATGGGATTGGCATCACCAGGCAAAGTTATTTGTGTAGCACCAACACTTGGGGGCAGAATAAGATGAGAACCGAAAACAAAGACAAGGTTTAAACCCTGAACATGGCCATTCCCAGAAAGATGCAATTTCATAAAGAAAAAGCTGGAAGTAATGAAGGCAAACACAGCCCTCACCCACGCTCAGCTACGTAGAAGGGATCTCATCCCATAAAACAAGAACAGTGACTCATCCCATAAAATGAGAACAGCAAGCCATTCCAAGGTGGACATCTTGACCCACGAGAGATCTTTCTAAAATACAAACCGTGACCTGGGATGTTCGAGTTGGCTATTAACAGATGATTTAGGACACTGCTTCCCCAGGAGGGCTGTCCAGCCCTGAGTCTGGCCAGCAGGGGCCTGGGGGATCTCCAGCACTGGAGGTTTCCAGGACCTGGATGTCCAAATCCACCGTCACCTTGCTCACAGCTGGGGCAGCGGGACCCTGGGGATAGGGACACCAGAGCTGGACATCTGCTCTGGTCACATGGAGCTGATAAATCTTGCTCTTCTAGAAGGTGAGGCACAGCAGGATCCCTAATTACTGCTCTATAATGATCCCAGCCACTCTCATTCAAACACCCCAGTGTTCCCTTTTTCTGGCATGTGGAGCTACAACACGCAGCTCTACATTTTGCCCACAGGAAGGTTGGCTGGGAACACAGGCTGGGAAACAGATCATTCCTACCCATCTCCACATTAACCTCCTGAGGATGTGGCAGCCCCCACAACCCACTGACAACACCCCCCTTCAGCCTACTCCAGGATGTTCATCTGTTGAGTATTAGAATTTATTTGGTGGGGAAAAAAAATAGCACTGCTTCCTCTTTATTGTGTTTTGGAGCAAAAATCCAGCAGATGCATCAAGCCAGCAAGGCCAGAGCAAGGCAGCGGCTCCCTGGACTAACACCAGGCTCGGACATGAGGGAGTCTGTGCCTTGGCATCCCATCCTGACAATCCAGAGGCTCATCCACGCTTCAGTGGTGCCAAGAGGACTCTCCCCCCTTAAACAGCAGCAATGCATCGAGACAGCAGGGCTTGCACAGCCCAAAACCAAGAGACATCTGCAAACTTCTGGCAGGTGCCACCTTCACAGCTGAAGGTTGACTTTGCCAGGCCAGCAGCTCCTTCTGCAGCAGCAAAGCAGGACACGACTCCTGCCCACGAAGGCTGTGGTCACTGTGTGTCCTCTCAAATCCAGCCAGCAGTGGTCTTTCCTCAGTCCTAAAACATCCCGTGCAGCTCACCTGACACCGAGCCTTTCCTGAGGCTGAGGAAATCTGGAACTTCCCTCTCCATTTCTGCAGGAAATCTGGGCAGGGCTCCTGAGGAGGATGGTGAGAGCTGGGAGAGGTGAGTGCAGGTGACCAGCACGCCTGGCCCGAGCTGCCATGGCAGAATCCACTGTCACCCCCCCACACCGTGTCTCCTCCAGCTCCCTGCAAAGGAGGGGATCCACCCAAGCCAGCACTGGCAGGTCAATCCCTCAGAGCTGGGACTGCTCTACACTGCAGGTCTGGAGCACCAGGAGCAGCTGAGGGAGCTGGGGGGAGCTCAGCCTGGGAAAAAGGAGGCTCAGGGGGGACCTTCTTACTCGCCACAAGTCCCTGACAGGAGGGAGCAGCCGGGGGGGGTGCAAGCTCTGCAGGGAATGGGATGGAACAGGAGGAAAGAGCCTCAAGTTGCTCCAGGGAAGGTTTAGATTGGATATTAGGGAAAATTCCTTCATGGAAAGGGTAGTCAGGCATTGGCACAGGCTGCCCATGGAAGCGGTGGAGCCAACCATCCCTGGAAGTGTTAAAAAAACGTGTGGATGTGGCACTTGGGGACACGGTTTAGGGTGAACATGGCAGAGCTGGGGGAACGGTTGGCCCTGATGATCTTGGAGGGTTTTTCCAACCTCAGTGAGCCCTCACTGCCCCAGTACAGATCACGAACGTGCTCAGGACACGCCTGTCACGACGGGCAGCGACACACACCCCGGGGAAGGCCAACACGCGACCACGCAGCGCCCCTGACCCCGCTCTCACCACCAGGTCAGTGCCTCTCTCCCCGGCTGGAAACGCTGGGACCTGTCAATATCTGTCACTGTCCCTGCCAGTGCTGAGGACAGGCTCGTTACATAATTTTAATGCACAAAGCGCATTACAGACCCCGAGGTCTCCAATGTTGGACCTCCAAATGACACGGAACGAGGGCGGGAATCACCGGACTGGAAGCACGGAATTGCCCCGGCACCGGTGACCGCAGCGTGTGTGGGCCAAAGGGGGAACAGGCCAAACCTGAAATGGCTTTGCCTGTTGATCCAAACGTATCAATTTCCCAAATCTCATCAAATTTACAACCAGAGTCGAGCAGGAAACAGGAGCAGAAAGTACAAATGGAAACCAGAGGGGTTTGGGATTAGGTGATCTTTAAGGTCCCTTCCAACCCAAACCATTCTATGATTCTGGAAGAAAAGTTTAAACTACTTTTTTTCTATATCTATAAAGACAATCTAGGAAAACAACAACTTCAACCAAAACCAGCCTCAGAGGAACAAAGTGTTCGTGACAACCACACACACAAAGGCAACGCATGAGAAATGGAAGGAGAATAAGCACAATCCATATTTTATTGTGACTGGCAGGAAGTGAATAAAAGAAACCTCTGGAAAAGCCACGTCTGAAGACAAGAAAAAGTTATGATGATGTTCTTTTCAGCACATAGAAAAAAAGCTACCTAAAAAATGTTAAAATTCATCGAAACACAGAGAAAAGCACTGAGACAGCCCAGGGCTGGAGGTGCTGTCCCTGTTTCAAGCCCTGCTTCACTCCTGCTCCACTCCCAGGATGATTAACAGGTTTTTTTTTACCCTACACACAGTCAGAGCTTCCCTCGCTGCGGTTCCTGGTGTGTGAAGGGTGGCCGTGGTCAGCCAGTTTGTGTCTTTATTAGGAAAGCGGGATGTTATTCCACAGCCCTCCAGAGGACAGGGCCGCTTCCTCCCCTGAGGAAGCAGGATTCCTTAGCTCATACATAACTAACGAGCCAGGGAACGTCTGGCTGCAATTCCTTAAAAATCACACACGTTTGCAAGCTTTTAGCAAATAAAGAAGACTTTGGAACGGATGAGCCGGGGGCCACGTGGTGCCCAAACAAACTCGGCTCCTTTCTCCACAGAAAGCAGCCTCGTGGAGGTGGGAGAAGCCCCAGCCATCGTTCATCTTCATTTCTGGCCGTTTCAGTGATGACACTTCCATAAACAAGCCCAAGGAACCGTGACCACATCAAATTCCTGTGCGACACCTCCACAACACACGTGAAAAGTCAAATTCTGGGATGAATCACTAGGAAACTGGGAGAACACCCCATGGAAACTCCACAGCCTGGTTCCTGTAGTGGTCAAGGTCTGCAGGAGTAACTGCAAACATTCCAGGGCAGTGGAATAAACCTACGTAGCTCTTTCCAGCACGATGTTTCCAGGGAGTGTCACCATTCCCTTTGTCACCTCTCGTGTCTGAGTGACCACCACAACAGATGGAGCTCGAAGTCACGGGCTAATGAACTCAATGGACATTCTGTGGACCTTTGTAGACATTTTAAGGACTTTTTACTGGGATGGTCCGTAGATTAAGGGGTCGTGGAATCACCAAGATTGGAAAAGCCCTCCAAGATCATGGACTCCAACCACTAACCCAAATTCACCACTAACCCATGTCCCCACGTGCCACATCCACATCTCTGAGCACTTCCAGGGATGGTGACTCCACCACTGCCCTGGGCAGCCTGTGCCAGGGAATGCTCTCTGTGTGTTCTGTCCGTGTGGGGATGAGCTGCCAGCTGGGGTTAAAACCCAACGGGGAGAGGCAGAGCTAAGAAAATCCAACTCATTTTGCAGTGACAGACCCAACAGGCTCCAAGAATTAACAAGCAAGAGCCCACGAGGGGACGCCTGGAGAAGAAGAAAGCTGGGAAGTCCTTGAAGACGCTAATGCAGAGCATCCCAGAGCAGAAGGATCACGTCTAGTGGATGCACCAGGATTACAACGTGAGGGAATGGCAGGCACTCAAGGTCTCGCTCGGTTTGAAATCACTTCTGGGGAAATAATGAAAAGGCTGATGTAATTCCAATCATAAAGAATTAAAGAACAGGAGTATAATTAGCACCAGTCAACATACTTCTACAAGAAACAGGTCTTGTCAAACAAATCTGATTTCATTCTTCACTGAGATTACAAGTTTGATCGGTGAGAGGAACCATGTACAAGGCAAGGGAGTGTCTGAGTGCTGGAACCAGGAGGTGTGAGGGCAGCCTGGGGAACAGAGGGGCTGTGCCAGCCACTGCCTGGAATCCAGATCACCAAACAACAGCTAAAGGGGTTAAGAACCAATTAACTGGCAGGTTCCAAGTAACAGTTCCCAGTGCAGGACCTCGGTGGGCTCCGCAGGAACCAGCCCTCGGTTCATTTCTGCCTCGCAGCCAGCACGATGGAGAGGGATGAAGGAAACCACTGCTGAGCTGGGTAATGCTCCTGCAGCCCTGCAGAGCATCCTCAGGTGAAGGATATGGGATTCACCTCCCTTGGCGTTCGCCATATGAAAAAATAATGCTCTGACTTTAATGCAGTTGTTAATTTTCTGCAGGTAGTAACGGCAGAGAGAAAAGGGCCTCTGAGGACAGGCTGATGATCGAGACCAGCCAGGCAGGCAGGTGGGATGAATTGCCCTCGGCAGGATACTGGGGGCAGGAGGGGTTGCTTCCAGCTTACATTAGAAATCCCATTTTTGTGATAATGATTAAATTGTTCAAATCATCCTCAAAGAGAATTTAGAGGGGGAAAAACCTTAAAATAAATTAAACTCAGTTGTGAGAAGCACTGGGAAGCTTAATCTCCTCCAGCAAGCACCCCTAGAGCTGGTGTGGCTCAGCAGGTGTAAGCACCAGCCAGGAAAAGACCCAGATGGTCCCAGTGACACGGTGGCACCGCTCAGGCACAGCCCCCCGTGCCCAGCCCTGGCAGCACAGCACGGATGCTGTTCCCACCCGACAGACGTTCGCCGTGTGTGACACAACGGGATGGCTTCAGTCCCTTTCCAAGCAGGCAGGTGTCACCCACAGCCCTGCCACCACAGCTGGGACCTCCTGGCAGCCAGGAGGGTTAGGGCTCTTCCTTCCCTCCATTGCTGGGAGAGCAGGAGCATAACTGTGGTTTTAAGGTTTCCAGGGGAGAGATGACTGCCCCAGGCAGGAGCATCTCCAGTGTCCCACAGGCACAACCAAGGTGTGCACACCTGCCTCAAGGATGCAGCAACCTGGATTAGGAAAACCCTCAGCACCACCCCTGGGCATCCATCCCTTCCCTGCCCCTGTGGCTCCCCAAAGGATGAATAAAACTCAAAGCACCTCAACAAAGTCCCACGGATGATGTTAAGGTGGGAGCTCTTCCATGGCTGGCATCACACATGAAGGGGACGGGTGAAGGTGAAAGTGAGAGCACACCCATGGCTAGAAAGAGACAACCTGGTCTCCAGACTGAGCTTTAGGATTTTCATAAGCTTTGGGGAGCTCGAACTCAGGAGCATTACTCAGCTACAGCAGAGACAAGACAGCTCTGAAGTGTGCTGGGAGTTGGGAGAGTCCCAGGTCCTTGCCCACCCCAGGGTTAGGGAAAACTCTGAGACACCGTGGCAAACAGCAAATCCCTATGGAGAAAGCCCTCAGCGATGGGGAGGGAGCAGCTGCTGTTGTCACTGCCTCCCGGGCTTGTCACGGCTGCCTCTCACCCGCTGCCTCCCCAGCCACATCCTCTGACATCCAACACCGCCTCTGCCAAGCCAGCCCAGTTGGGTTCCCCACTAAAGCAAGCAGAAAACCCATTCTTTGGGGGCTCCTTTATATCACAGCCTCCCCCCCCAGAAAAGGCTTAGTCAAAGCAAATGCCAGACCCATTAAGTGCGAAGGACCTCACAGCCAACACAGGAATGCTGGGGCTTGATGGACTGTTTATAGAGTCTTTTATAGGAAGGATGGGTAACCTAATCCCAACTACAACATTTTTTATGCTGCTCTGTGAGGGTTCAGCTGTGATTAAACTGTTGGCACGGTCCCATGGCACATAAAACCATGGAGACCAGCATGTCTCATCCCCACCAGAGCCCTGCAAATGCAGGCGGCAAAAGTATTCCAAGTATTGAAGGCTGGCGAGCCCCGCCGAGGGGCATCCCCGCTCGCACCTCCGCTGGCCTCGTGAGCCTGAGACACCAAAAGAAAACATCTCTGGTGAATATTTACTCCTGCTGCAGCCCAGAGCAGGGCAAAGGGTAACCACCCCTGCAGGACTTGGTCTGGGTGCAGGAGATGCAACAAAATCACGCTCCCAGCAGTGGTTCCAGTGTCCTACTCTCCCAGAAATAGCCCTAGGAGAAGCACGGAGCCCTCCACCACCTCCTAAAACACTGGAGAAATCCCACAGCAACATTTGCTGCTTGGTTAAAACACTTGATTTTGAGCCAGCCTCACTAAACCGAGATGTTCCAAGCTGTGGATCACCCGCTGTCTCTACCAGGCTGACGCTCCACGGCTGTAGCTGAGACTGCGGTTCCCAGCACGGGCAAAGTCCTCCCGGGGAGAGCACATCCAGGAGAGGATCCATCACTCCAGGAGACACTGACCCAGGAAACCAAGCCCACCTGGGCCAAACCACCCACAGGGCATGCAAATTTGACCATCTGAGAAGGGAATAGAGATTTGGAGGCGGAAAGATGGGGAGGGCGGGAAGTCCCAGCGCAGGCTGGGCACAGGGTCACACCAAGCCCATGCCGGAGGACAGGCAACAAAGCCAGGCCCTGCTCCAGACCCTCTTCTTAGCTGGAAAGGGGAAAAGAGTGGGGGGCTGGGGCAAGGGCAGGGACCCCCTCAGCTGTAACATATCGATGGGGGCGGCACAGGGATGTGCATCCTCGGAGCAGGACCACTCGATGCCAGACCGGCAGGGTCTCCCTGGCGCCGCTGCTGGGTGGGATTTCTTCAGGCAATGTGAACACAAAGTTTGTTTCATTTTATTGTTACAGAATTGGAACAGAACCCAGGTTTGCCTTTTTTTTTAATTTCTATTTTCTGGCTCTGTTGACTCATCCATCAGTTTGTCTGCTCGCCCTCATGACACTTCCCTGCCATGATGCATCATCTCCCTCCTGGCCACCGCACACCCACCCCAGGCGGGCTCCCACCACCCACGTTAGCCCATGGCCAGGCCAGGTGGCTTCTCAAGAGTTACAGCTCTGAAGCATGAGCACAGACCATTAACTTCAACCCCTTCTTCTGCACTGAATAAAAGCCACCAGCCCCTCAGAAACCTTTGCTGAGCACCCCCAGCACAGCAGCAGGGAGAGGAACGTGTTCCCCTGCTCCCCCCGGGCTTTTTCCCTGGGATGGGGCTTTGCCAGTAGTTTTATTTTAGCCCTGGGTGATTGTACAGCACATTCCTGCCACCAAAGGGATGGAGACTCCGGAGTGTTTTCAGGTGCATCACCTGAGCCCGTGCACCCACGGGGTTCCTCCTTCAGCACACGCAGCACAGACCCTGGCACACCAGGCATGGCCAAATGGGCACCCTGATGGGGACACCCAGGGGTGGGCACCTCACCACGAGCTGCTGGCATCCCCAGGAGACCCACGGAGGGCCAAGCCCTTCTCCACCCCTCTGGCCACCAAGCAGTTCAGGGCTGGTGGACGACACACCCAGGGCTGACCTCACAAATCTCATTTTTTTCCCTTTCCCTCTGTAGCCCACACACTGAGGACCTCCCAAACACACAGTAAAACACCGGGTCAGCTTTCTAAGGGCTCAGCACCCACAAGCAGGAGCTCAGGTCATATTTAGGCCACCCAAATTACAGGGCAAGGTTCCTCCTGGAGGGTGACCTGCTCGGCCTCCCCCAGCACAAAGCCCCATGGGCAGCCCCTGCCATCCCATCCAGGATGCCACGGGGACATGTGGGCTCCACCGGTCCCTCCTGTCGGTCCCAAACGTGCTACTCCCAAACCCACCGCATCCCTGGCAGTGTCCCCTACACATCCCTTACTTTCCAGTCCAAAATTCAACCCCGCTCCCTGCAGCCCCACCTTTTTTCCCCTTATTCAGGGACAAACGGAAACTGGGAGCAGCAAAGCAGCACCGTGGGACCCGGCCCGGAGAGGCTGAACTTCACCCCCACACCCCCAGATAAGGAAGGATGGGCTCCCGGAACAGCCCGGGATGAAAGGGAACGCCGCAACAGCCGAGCTCGCTCGCTCAGCTCTTGGCTTGTGCCCATCTTCCCGCCATGTGCACACCCAGGAGCCGGGTCCCACCCGGGATGGGGACGGCCACGTGCTCAGCAGCCCACAGGGACCAGCCTGGATACACCAGGCAAAGCCTCACCCGTGTCTGCACCTCCTGCCTGTCCCACAAACCACAAACCAGTGGAGTCCAGGAGACCCCCCCCCAGCCACTGCTCAGAGCACCAGAGACTTCCTGAGCAGTGTCAAGGTTTAGCCAAACGTGGAAACAGGGACCAGACGACACTTGGGAGCAGCTGCCGGTAAATTCAGCATTTCCAGAGGATTTGTTTGTATCAAAAGCTGCTGCTCTGGAGCCAGAACAGGTGTCAGTCACAGCAAAATCTCGTGGCAGCTATTCAATGTGACAGCATAAGAGTTTGACATCAGATAAAAAAAACCCCAAAAGCAATGTGAGCAGCTCCTCTCCCCCCCGTTTCACCTACAGCCATGGAAAAAGGAAGGTGAGGAGCCAAAAGGAGGGAAACACCAGGCGTATCCGTGCTGGCTCCATGCAGCAGCAGTGCAGCCACACAAAGCAGGCAGCTCCCCATCACTGGGGGTGCTCCGAGCAGCCCCACGACAGAGCCATGTCACGACTGTCACTGGGCTGCCACAGGTGGGCTCAAAGCAGCACCCACCTACCCTGGACGGCCCCATGAGCCCCGGGCTGGCCCTGTCCCCCCCGCAGACTGGCGAGCTGCCTGCTGCCCCGAGCTCTGCACGGAGCGTGACACGGAGCAGACCCCGCGCTGCCTGCTCAACACCTCCCACCAGCCAGACACCGACCCCTGCTAATGCTGCCAACATCCTAATTAGCACTTCCCTGCTCCCGCCCTGCTCCCGACTGCTCTGCAGCTGTCCAGGACTCAGAATTGCTCCAAAGGTGACAGGGGATGGGGACAAGTCCTGGAGGCGCTGGGCACCGTGTCCCCTCCGGAGCAGCTGGCACAGCGGCTCCCCCAGCCCACGCCAGCCCTGCTGCTCTGCTCTGAGTCTGCTGTCAAGGGATTTCCACACAGCATCACACACACTCCTGGGTTTATCCTCGCCGAGCCTCTGGAGCAGCGCTGGCACACAGGGACCATCCATCCCCCTGCAGGGCAGGCAAAAGGAGCGGGGCTTTGTCCCGGTTTCATCGAATCACAGCACGGTTTGGGTTGGAAGGGACTCTAAAGCCCATCTCCCTCCAACCCCTGCCACGGCCAGGGGCACGTTCCACTGGACCAGATTGCTCCGAGCCCTGTCCAGCCCGGCCTTGAACACTTCCAGGGAGTGGACAGGGCATGGCCAGGGCAGCTCCAGGCTCTGCCTGGGGAATGCATTTGCCCATCCATGCATTTGCAGCTATTTCCACGGCTGGAAACTGTCCCCGGTGGGGCTGCCCTGCCCTGCCTGATCCTCCCCCTCAGTGCCCCAGCACTGCCCCGTGCCAGGCAGCAGCCAGCTCAGGGGGGGCTGACACCTCCATCCCACCTCCCAGCACGCTCCAGCACCGGGTGATCAATACCCTGCCACCGGCCATTCCCCACACCCAGGCACCAGCTGCTCTCTGCTCCCCAGGGAATGACAACATCACATCCCCAGCTCGCTTTCCCTCCCTGAGTGATGCCCAGGGGGCCACGTGCCTGCTCCCACTCACCACGAACGCGCCACAACGAGCATGCAAAGGCTGGAGACAGAACCAGCGCTCAGACACCTGCAAGGGCACTCTGCAAGCAGCCCTGGAGCTGTCGGGATCCTGCAGGAAACATCCCGCAGAAGAGATCCACAGGAAATGCTTTCCCAAGGCTGGCACGCTGCAGCTCACTCCCCGCAGCCCGGCCAGCCCCCATCCCTGCGGGCGCTCTCAGCCCGGACACCTCGTTTCATTCCATCCGTGCTGCCCCCAGGTCACGCATTTCTCCCGCTCGCTCCGTCCCCTGACACCAGACAGGCTTAAAAGTAAAACAAGGCCGAGATTTATGAAGTGAGGCTCACCGTAGAGGTTTCCGAGCCGCAGTTGCGGAGCCTGGAAACAGGATTACAAGCAAAGCAAATCACGGAACGCGATCGTAACCCCGGCGCGGCGAGACGTGACCCCTCACGTGCTCCAGCCCAGCGCGCTCCCAGCATGTGCTGTGCACCGCCTGGGGGCTGCCTGGCCAGCACGAACCTCTCCGTGGTGGCCCAGGGCTTCCTCGACCTCCCCTCTGCTGCACCCAGCTCGTTTGGGTGCCCAGTCCTGATCCTCAGCGGATTTTCTGCCGTTCCTCATCTCGAACCGGCTGCACAGGCACCTGACAGAGCAGAGCACCCCCAGCTCTCCTTCGAGCCCACAAAGAGCTTCTTCAAACACACCCTCAGAATTCCATGGTGCTCTTATTGCAGCCTTCCAGTGCCTAAAGGGGCTCCAAGAGAGCTAGAAAGGGACTTGGGATAAGGGACTGGAGTGCCAGGACAATGAGGAATGGCTTCCCGCTGCCAGAGAGCAGGGATAGACTGAATATTAGGAAGAAATTCTTGGCTTTGAGGGTGGGGAAAGCCCTGGCACAGGTTGCCCAGAGAAGCTGTGGCTGCCCCATCCCTAAAGTGTTCAAGGCCAGGTTGGACGGGGCTTGGAGCACCCTGGGAGAGTGGAAGGTGTCCCTGCCCACGGCAGGGAGTTGGACCTGGATGGGCTTTAAGGTCTGTTCCAACACAAACCATTCCATGATTCTAGGACCAACCACACACCTGGAGGCACCTGAGCAGCCCGTTCCCGCCCAGTTTGCCCTCAGACACATCGTGTCCAACCCTGCAGCCTCAGCGAGCAACCCAAACCAAAGCGCTTGGGTTCAGTGGCCACTCTGCAGGAACTGGTGGCCTCCTGGGAGGCTCAAAGAGCAGGATCCCCTCTGGAGACCAAAGAGCATCTGAGGGCTCCCTGTCCCCTGCAGAGTGCTCTGAACGATCGTCCCTCGCCCTGGGAGTCTACGGGACAGGCACTGTCACACCACAGTGCATGAGGTGCTTCTCATCTGCAGCCTGTGCACCAGGACTGCAGAGGATGGAGGTGCCTTGGGGACGTCCAGCCCCTCCTGGACCCTCCTCACCTCCCCTGGTTCCCCTCTCCTCCATCTCTCAGCAGAGCAGCGCTGCAGGACCTCCCCAACACAAGTCCCTGCGAGCCACGACACGGACACGCACCCAGAGCTCACCAGGCTCCAGCTGGGCCCCACACACTTTGGGGACATATTTAGGGAGCTGGGATGACACCTCCCACGGAGCAGGACTCCCTCAGCCCGCTGCTGGACAGACAGACCCCAGCTGGGCACAGCCAGGGAGCTGCTCGAGGACAGAGCTCGTCCTTCAGCCTGCTGCAGGCCGAGTGTCCCCACGTCCCCAAAGCCTGGGTGGGAGCGGACGGGATCCCAGACCTTTTGCCTGCCCCTCCTCTCCTGGGCCGGGGGCTCAGCGCCAGCCCAGGCTGCCCAGGAGCCCAGCAGCCGAGCCCATTGTTCCCTTTGTCTGGCCCCGGGAGCACCAGCCCGCGGCTCCGGGCGTCCCCCGGGCCCAGGGAGGTTCACACGCTCGGCCGCCCTCGCCACCCCGGCCCGCTCAGCCGAGCATCCCCCCGACCCAGCCCCCAGCCCCCCCAGACGAACCCAGGGCTCAGGGGAGCTCCTCTCCTCCCCAGTCCCAACCAGATGCTCTTGGCCTCCAAAATTCGCGAGAGGGCAAAGGCCAGCCCCAACAGGAGTTTTCCAGGGGACCTTCCCCTTGCCTGGTCATCCTGTCAAAATCAAGAGCCCGTGGAAGGTTAAAGGTGTCCCCAGAGCCAGAGGGTTCACCACCACGGTTCCCCAAAGCCATGAGCACCCAGAGCGACAGGGACCTCCCCAGCACTCCACCTCAGAAGCTGCACATGATCCTGAAAGCCAAACTGGGGGGCAGTGGGATCCCACCGAGCCCGGGCATTCAGTGTGGGAGCCTGGAGAAGACACCTCTCCCTGCTTCCTTTCAAACACCACATCTGCCACGAGAGGCTGAGCCAGAGGCGTTCCTGGTTTCCATCCCACCTTCAGCAGTGCACCAGGACGCTCAGGGAGGAGCGCAGGCAGCACCCCAGCACCAAGGGTACCCAGGACGGGCAGGGCTGGGTTTCACCCTGCCCTGCCTCCACCCTCCATCGCTCCTGGCGTGAAACCTGCTGCTTGGGAACTCCAGAGCGAGGGAAAAAATACAAAATAAAGGATCATCACCCTTTCATCACCCTGTTCTTCACACCTCCCACAGTCCAGTGCACCTCCATGCCCCCTCCTCCCCAAGCTGCATCTTTCCCCGAGCCCCCCCTCCCCTGTACTTCTCCTGTACAAGCATCTTCACTCCCATTCCCAGTCTTTCCCGGTTCGGAGCTGATGCTTTCAAAGAGCCATCCACAATGACTTTAAGATCTCTTTCTTAAAATGCTAATAAGTAATTTAAAGACTGCCACTGTGCATGCATGGGTTTAGGGTAATTTTTTCCATGTGAATCCCTTTTCATTCATCCCTGACTACATTTAATCTGCCACTTTATAGCCCGGCTATCCAGTGTCATGAGAGCCTTTTGCAATATTTTCAAGACAACTGTTGTTTTTATCATCCTGAATAATTTTGTATAATCTGCAAACACTCTACGCCTTCCCATTCCCACCCCTCTCTACTTTATGAATACATCACCCAGCGCAAGCCTCACGCTGACCCCGTCCAGTGGGAAAACTGACTCTTTGTTTCCCCTTCTTTAAGCAGATTTTAATCCATAAGAGAGCCCTTCCTCTAAAATTACTGCTCTGGAGTCTCCTGGATCACCCAGGGAGATCTTCTTAAAGGATGCTCGTCCCATTTACTGTGGCTCAAATATTCATTTTATTGACTTATTGTAAAATACAAGTTCTCCTGCCATCGCTTCAGGCAGTCTCCCAGCCCTGCCCTGGGAAGGAAAGCTCCTTGGCAGGAGTCCCCTTGGCCACGGCTATTTGGGGGGACACTGAAGTCATTCCCCAGCTCCCCAGGGGCTCCATCCTGCACGTTTAACCTCCCAATACTCATTTGTTGAGGGGAGACTTGGGGGGATAAATACTTGCTTCTCTCGAGTTGTTTTTCAAACTCCTCTCAGCCTGCCTTATATGGCTTCACATTCACCAGACCACAGTTTCTGATTTTTTTATTTTCTCCTTTCAGATACCACTTTCTAAAGAACATCTTTTTACCTCCGATGACCTCCTCCAATTTGCCATTTAATCAAGTTTGGTTGTTTTTTTTTTTTTTTACAAAACGCATGTTAAGTGGCTGCATGAATTTATTCTGAGCCTTAATTTAATTTCCTACATCACAGGCAAGTATCTTCCTATTTTAGCTTCTCCCTTTGGCCAGTTCCTTCACTTTGCTTTACTTACAGACCATTACTATGTGGTGTTTTTAAGTGCTGGTTGTTTCACCGATGCCCTGGTCTGACTCTATGAGAGGTAAGGTGGAAAGAACATCATTTATTGGATCAACTGTTTAAGCTTCACCAACTTTTGGAGCTCCCCATGCCCATTGGGAGACTGAACCTGCTCCCATGGAACAGATCCAATGTCTTGTGTGTGGTGCTCAGGTCTAAATCCAGAGATCTTCCTCCTGTGGGCTCTCCAAAGAACCACGACTGTTCTCAGCCACTAAAACTATCATTTCTGAATGTGGCCTTTAGGGAGGCACAGACCAGCCACAATTACAGTTGTGTTCTGCCCTCGTGGCCCACTCCCTCTTCCTTTAATGCTTGGCAATCGGTGCCACACGTCAGACCCAATGCTGCTCCCTTCACCCCAAGCAAGGAAATTCAGGGAGGGAGGAACAGCATGGCATGATCCTCACTTACTCCTTCCCCTCACCTTGATTTTCTGAGGGGGCTGGCATGCCCTGCACAGCCACCCCTGTGCCTGCACCCTGGCACAATTGTCATCCCTCCAGCACGTTCCTGAAACACCTGACATTGATATAAATACATTAATGATGTATTCCTGCACATCTCCAGGCACCTCTCCTTCCTCACACCCTCCCTCCTGCCGTCGCCTGGCCTCCAAGGGATCCCTGCCCAACTCCAGCATTCCCAGTGATTCCTCCATGCTCCCTGCATCCTTGGGTATGAGGCAGGGCATAGTGATGCCCCCGTGCTCCTGCATCCCTGGGTATCAGACAGGGATGTCCCCGTGCTCCTGCATCCCCAGGTATCAGACAGCAATGCCCCCGTGCTCCTGCATCCCTGGGTACCAGGCAGGGATGCCCCCATACTCCTGCATCCCCGGGTACCAGGCAGGGATGCCCCTGTGCTCCTGCATCCCTGGGTACCAGGCAGGGATGCCCCTGTGCTCCTGCATCCCCGGGTACCAGGCAGGGCACAGCCCCTCCCAGCCTCCCCTCGCTGCCTCTCCCTCCCGCCTGCCCGTCAGCTCCTTATCACGGGAGGCCCCATCCCTGCCCTTATCTAACGGCTGAACTTTTGCCTCCGAGGATCTTCCCGCTCCCCCCATCCCAACGAGCTCCGATTGGCAGCCGCGCTTTGCCCCAGCCTCTCTGTAAACCAGATCCAGGTTCGGGAGGGATTGCAAATCGGGGCGGGAGCCAACGGGAGCCTTCCTCGGTAAAAATGGGATTTCAGTGGGATGGGAACCTTGCTCCTAGCCAGAGCCACCGCCAGCACTATCCCAGCAGGGCCGGTGTGTGGGGAGCAGGCACGTGCCAGGGCAGGAGTGGAGGGTCAGACCCTCGTTTGTCCCTCGCCCCAAAGTGCTCAGGCCTCGGGAGCTGTCACGGCTCCAGTATTTACCCAGCTCCTCGGGCGGTTTCGTGGGTGCCCACTCCTCCTTCCAGCCAGCTCAGGTATGCGCACACAAAGGGCCCTGACTAGTGCAGGCAGGTCCTCAGCCCGTCTCCAAGGGGACCGCTGCTCCCATCCCTGGGGACAGCCCCAAACCCCCCGGCAGCATCCCCGGGCACAGCCACATCCCCTTCACCCCCCTGGGCGGTGTCCCGAGGAACTGGGGGGCATCAGCGGCCGTGCCAACCCCGAGCCCTTGTCTCCTACAGCCCCGTCACCTCCAGCATCTCCTCCCTACGCTTTTGTCACCCAGAGAAGCCGAAAAGTCAGCAGGGATTGAGGGAACTGCTGCTCCCGCCTGGAAAAGCCATGGAGCAGAGCGGCATTGGCAGCAACACGGACGTTTAAATGAGGCACGATTTATTTGGTCTCCAAAAGGAGTTTTCCCCGTTGCTGCCCCTGTAATGCAAAGGGCAGGTGGGTGCAAGGAATGTGCCTTGTCAAAAATTAACCCGGGAAACGGAGGGGAGGGGAAGGCAGCAGGAGGGAGACGGGTGGCACACGGCCAGCCCAAAACCACAGGCTCTGCTCTGCTCCTCAGCCCCATTTGTCCCAAAACATTTGTTCCCCACCCGCTCTCAGGAGCGCATTCGCAGATCTGGAGTTCAAGCACGCAGGAGGGATCAGCCCTTGACAGATCCTGTTTTGCCCTGGACCTGCTGTTCTGCCACATCCCTCCGGAGCATGCAAGGCTCTCCAGGAGGCTCCTGCACTCCTCTGGTCCTGGCACACCTGGAAGATGCCACCTCCCTGGAGCACCAAGGTCAACCCTGGTGTGACCGTAACCCTGAAGGGATGGCTCAAGTCTTCCTCCGTGGAGGCCACAAAGCTGGAGGCCCAAACCAACCCTGTGCCCCTGGCACTCCCCCACACCTCTGAGGCCTGGGGGAGGCTGTGGGGGTGCTCAGCAGCAGCTCCTGACCAGGGGTACAGGAGAAGAGACCATGCTTTAACACTGATATATCTTACAGCATACATGAAATTAAATATACTGTATATTACAGAATCACAGAATATGCCAAGTGGGCAGGGACCCACAAGGATCATCCAGTCCAAATTGTGGCCCTGCACAGGACCCACCAACAATCCCACCTTGTGTCTGAGAGTGCAGTATATATTATGTACATTACAATTCACTATTAATTACACAGAAACACAAAAGTCCTGTCTCCAGCTTGCCTGGAGGATGGGCAGGGATGTCTGTGTCCAGCACCTCAGCCACGGCACGCCCTGGGAATAGCCACCCCAGGAGCAGATACAGCCGCCCTGCCCCAACATCCCTCTCCAAGCCCAAGGCTGGGCTCAGGATTAGGACTGCCCAGCACAGCTGACGCTCATCGAGTCCCCTCACCCACGATCCTGCTTCCCAACAAAACTCATGCCGGGCGATTCTCTGTCGCCCATCGGAGCCCGTCACCGCCTCCGTGCTGCCGGCTCCGTGCTGCCCACACCCTCACTGATAGTAGGGCCATCTCGCGTCTCCCTTCGCATTTTTGGCACGGGGCTGGCTCTCCTCCAGCCCTCGGGAACCCTGCCAGCACCGCAAGGTTTACGAAAAGTTAACTCCAGCGGGGTGAAGAGCGCCGTCGGGTTGGTTTTCCCCCTCGCACGTGAGTCAGCCGGGCTGTTGATTTTAAAATACCTCCGTGTCCTTCCCGGCTCCCCCCAAAATACCTCGGAAGCGTCGGCCCCGCGCTCGGCGCGCAGCCTACGCAGCAGGAATACAAAGCGGGGCCGTTAGCGATAGCGGCATTACCAACCGGTGTGGGATCCAGACCCTTCCAGGACTCCTTTGTTCTTGACTTTCTGCTTTGGGGATTTTTTTTTTTTTT
>VZRJ01010885.1:243141-260893 GCA_013397565.1 Ptilonorhynchus violaceus
TCTCCCCCATCCACTTGGAGCCAGCCCAGGTGAGGAGGGAGCAGGAATCCCCCCTCTTCCCGCGTGGAGCAGTTGTGAGTTGGTCACAAGCCCCATTGACACCGCTGGGGTCAAGCAGGATCTTCCCAGAAGGTGCAAGGTGAGACCCAGCTCCAATCCTGCATCGCAGCCCTCAACAGCCACAACTTCCTCACTGCCTGGGAACCCTATCTGCCCTGTGGGCACCTCGTGATCCAAACCTTCTTCAGGACATGGCAGAGAGGTTGGGACCGGACGGTCTTTAAGGTCCCTTCCAACCCAAACCAGTCTGTGAATCTATGACATGTGGCTGTCACCAGGACTTTTTGCCCTGGAAGGTCCCTCTGCCACCACCCTGACATCTCCTCACCCCTTGAGCATCCACACTGTAACCAGCAGTGCCCGCTGCTCACACCCCATAGCAGTGTCCCGGTTTCCAATGGCTGGGAAGAAGGATCGGATGCATCCTGCCGGAAGCACTCGTGTCCTGGAGGATCTTCCCAGGGAGGTCACACTCTGCACAGAGCTCTACACAAGCTGTGCCAGGTTCAGAGGCCAGGAGCTAAAGACCCACTGGACTTCCAGGATGGATTCCTGTCCCTCAACTCACCAAAGTGTCTAAGACATGGAAAAAACAGTCTAGCTCTACTGTGCTCTTCCTTATCCCTTTGCTGCACCAGCAGCTTGAGCTCCTTTTGTTCCCTGCCTTCACCCATCACTTCCTGCCACAGGAAATGATCCCACAGGAGTATTTAGAGGAGTTCGTGGCTCTGTGATGTTGTTGGCCACGTACATGAGCCAAATGGTCTTCCCCAGGTCCATGTGGCCAGCTGCAGGCTCTGATCAGCTTTGGGTGTTCCCGTCACTGCAGATGCTGCTGCTCATCCAGGTTGGCCCCACATTCGAGGCGGCAATGTCCAGAGAACCCTGTGGCCCAGCTCCGTCGTGTGTGGAGAAGCTTCCGTCTTTAGTGCTTCTTTTGGGATCGCTCTTGCATGAGGGAGGAGGCTGAAAGGCCAGGGACAGCCAGTGGCCTTGCTGCTCCTGCCTCCAGATATGTTCCTCTCCAGGGCAAGAATCCCAAGGATCCCCAGCAGGTACCCATCATTCCAGCACTGTCCCACTCCCAGGCTCTGGAATGGTCCCCTCACTCCTCTCTGCTCTGGAGCACCCAGCATTCCCACCACATGTTTGAAAGCACTCACCATTTCCAAACTCCTCATACCCTCATTTCAATCTTTCCAGATCCCAGGGCTGTTGTTGTGTCCTGTGTGCCCTAGACAGGCATATCCCCGAGGATCCACCAGTTCTCCAAAATGAGAGCCTGGAGTCCAAAAGCAGCAGCCCTGTCCATTTGCCAGTGTCCACCCAGACCCTCAGGATTCTCTTGCAGCTCTCCAGGGCTGCACTCCCAGACACAACGGGATTTTTGTCACAAGGGAACAGTCACTGGAGACCTTCTCTCTTCTCCTTTGGGCGTCCCCTTAGGCTGTTGCTGATAGAGATGGACCTCGGGCTGTGCAGAGTTGTTGTGTGGCTGCTGCGCTGACTTTGACATTCTTGCATGCTCTTTGGAGTCTGGTTTGTGCTCTGAACATGCTCTTCAGGGTCACCCATGACCTGTGAGCACTGATCCCGCCTCACACCTTCACTTTGCTCCCAGAAAGGGCTTTCTATGACT
This sequence comes from Ptilonorhynchus violaceus, assembly GCA_013397565.1. NCBI lineage: Eukaryota > Metazoa > Chordata > Aves > Passeriformes > Ptilonorhynchidae > Ptilonorhynchus > Ptilonorhynchus violaceus. The sequence continues at coordinate 244,841 of VZRJ01010885.1, forward strand.
GTTGCATCTTTTTGGCATCCTTGGGAGGGCCTGCCAGGGTTCCACAGCCACCCTCACAAACTTGCTGTTCCCAGTGCCACCAGTACCCACCTTCCGACCCGAAGCCCACAGGCTGCTCTGGTCACCACACCAGAGATCCGAGCAGACCAGCGAGTGCCACAAGGCACCACGCCACGACAGGTGACTCCAGGCCTCCTCCAATGTCCTTCCCTGCCCCAGGTTTAGTGCCTTCCATGGAGCATGGCCACGGAGCAGGGAGCTCTGTGCATCCTCACTGCTGTCCTCAGCCACGCCGTGAGCTGCTGCTCTCCTTGCTGCCATCTGGTGACAAGTGGGACTCTGTCACGTGGATGTGGCCACCCTTGGGCAGCTTGGACGCGGCCACTTTGCAAGTTGAGCTATACTGGTTTTACTGGTCCTCGCCACCCACGTGTAACCCTTGGGCAGCGCTGCCACAGGACACTCAAACCCTGCTGCAAAGAGCATCAGGTTCAGCCCTGGTGGGGCCACAAAAAGGGGACAGCCACCCCTCCAGCTGCACCCACGTGCTGGTTTACATCAAAAGATGGTTCCCAGGCCGGCAGGGCCAGGAGAGGTGACATCTAGGGGACATTAAAACCGGTTCGATGGTGACGCATTTACTGCTGTGTTTTCAGGTCCTGATGCAGGAAGAAAAAGTTCCATTTGCACGTGAAGTCCTTGGCTCATCTCACCTGGAGGAGGTGGCTCCCTCTCCTCCTCTGAGAGGTTAAGGAGGTGTAGCAGGTGAGAGCTGGGAGTCAAAGGGGCACAAAGGAGAGCAGCACCTGTGCAAAGGGTCCCACAGAGCTGTCGGACAGACTCAAGGCTCAGTGCAGTCCTCTTTGGTGAGCCCAAGGAGCCTCAGCTACCAGAAAAACTCAGGAGATGCTTCCTTGGTCCAAGAAGGCTGCTTGGTCAATCCCAATGCTCCAGCTGAGGGAGAGAGTAGTTTCTTTGGGATGTGGGGGATGGGGAGTGTGTCCCATGGTGGCACCCAGAGCGGTAAGTCTGCCCGTAAAGTGCCACCAAGAGCAGACAGGAAGATGGTCCAGGGCCATGGAGAGATGCCCTGAGGGAATTGGCACCCTTGGTCATGAATCTGCACCCTTCGTCTCGAATTGACACCCTTGGTCACGAATCTGCACCCTTGGTCATGAATTGGAACCCTTGGCCACAAATCTGCACCCTTGGTCATGAATTGGCACCCTTGGCCACACCCTGCATGCAAGAGGAAAGCTTTCCAGCTCCTGCCTGAATCCCCTGGGCTCCAAGGAGCCTCGAGCTTCCAGGGGCAGGTTGGGAGGAGGAAAACACGAGCATATTTTTACAGAAATTGGAGTCTCCCTGCAACAGCAAATCCCGTAAAAGCAAAACCCAAGTGAAAAGCAGCTTCAGCTGTTCTGGCTCTGGCTGTGACGGGCTTGGCCCCAGGCCAGTGAGTTAATTCTGCCTATTAACTAATAGTATAGTATTGTCGGTAAAGATTCATTGCTAAACTTATGTTTTTAAGATATCACTTATCATTTAAACACTTAACTCCTGATCCCCGAACATGTACAGGCACCATGTAGCCCTGCAGCCATGCTGCAGATAACCAAAGCCACCGCTGGCTGGGGAGGCCGGGCAGTGTTTAACCCTTTTTCCCCTCTTTGTTTGAATGATAAATTGTCTGGAGTAGCACTTTCCAGAGGAGAGCAGGCCCTCCCACTCAGGGACCGCTTATTATCACCTACTTAATGTTCCCCAGCTCAGCAGGGACGGAGGGACTGTTCCCAATAGCGGGTTTTTCTAACCTCTGTGAAGGGTGTGTGAACAGCCAGAAACCCCGTGGATATCTGTGATTGCAGCCTGTCACCACCGACGGCCTCCCTCTGTCCTTCCTCGCCTTTGCCCGTCACCCCAAGTGCTCTGCGGGCTGGGGACAGGCAGGTCCGGTCCTTCAGGAGGAAGGGTGGGGGCAGCAGGGGCCCCCCACCTCCAGGCTGAGCCAGGGGTGCTGCCCAGCACCTCGCAGCTCGACATCCCCACTCCGATCTGTAGCACAAAGCCGCAATTTTCGGGAATCTCAGCCCTCTCCTGCATCGTCCCAGAGCAAACCAGCGCCTCTCCCAGTCCCACCAGTCACCAGCCACCGCTCCAGCCGGCGCTGGCTGCAGCCCCTGCCCTCCCCACCCCTCCGGGACACTGCGGGGGGGTTTCTCCGCACGGAGTTAAATAAAGACAAAGCTTTTACATCCCTTCGCGGTTTGTGAGGGTACCTGGACGGCTCGTGCTGAAACGTGACACTGGACAGCCCCACCTCGCTCAACCTGTTTCTCCTGTTGGAGCGACCTGCGGAGGGGGAACCAGCGGCTCCCTCTCCCTTTCAGCTCTCTCCTCTGGCATTTCTGAGCTGTCCACCCGAAGGATTCCCTTGTGCGCGAACCCTGAGCTGCCCGGTGCCAGAGCGGGGTGAAGCAGAGAGGGGGAAGGTCAGAGGATGGCACCGGGCAGCCGAGCATCCTCCACGGATGGGAACGGGGCAGAGCCACAGGAAAGCTCCGAGCGAGGATTTCATCTCCCCGGGGAGTGGCTGCAGCGAGGATGGAGGATGGAGGAGTGGAAGGTAACCCTGGTTCTGTTGTTCTTGCAATGCCTGATATCTGAGGGTTTAGAGCCTTCAGCTGAATCGAGAAGGAAAAGTCAACTGGTGGATTGCAGGAACGATTCGGAGAGTTCTCCGCTCGGAAAATGAATGAAACTTTTGAATGGTAGCCATGGGAACAAATTAAAGAGAAGAGGCACTTTTGAAGCATTTAAAATAGATTTGGAACTGTGGAATTGAGCAGGAAATTTGGGATATTTTGTTCAACAGCTGATTTGAACCTAGGTTCAGAATTAAAAGTAATTTTTGGAAAAATAAAATTCATCAAAGTGTCTCCTTGGGGACCGTGAAGTTGTCAAGTCTTTTTGAAAAATTTGTTTTGGTAAATAAGCAGGAGCTTAGAGACATAGGGAAAAAATGATAAAGAGAATGCAAATTTAAATAAAACCATATATTATATATTAATTTAAAAATAAAAATAAGGATTTCCTGGTTTATAGACTTATATCATTAAGGTTAGAAAAGATGTCCAAGATCATCAAGTCCAACATTCAACTGAGTACCACCACATTTCCAGAATGTAGAGAAATGCAATGATCTAGAATATAAACTACTATTCTATGTTTTTTAAAAATGCATTAAAAAAAGGTTACTTAGATATACAGCAAAGAAAAGGTGGAACCATCACCAGAATATCATGTCATATATAGAAACTTAATCCAAAATACTTTACAGCCATGCATGAGGCATGACTGGCAGAAGGTGGGGTTTGTATTCTGGAAAATATTTTCCTTTTAGTCCTTGGTTATAGCCAGAAATAACAATGTTAGAGAATAAATCTGCCCCGTAGATAACCTGTGATGAAAAACTGCCAGGCATTACCTGCTGACAGGGGTAACGACATAAAAGGATGCTCGATTTAATTGCTGTCATTTGTAAAGGCTTGTAAAAGAAAAGGATGTAACCCAAGCTGTTTTGTGGCAGGGAACCCAAGGTCCAGAAGTCTTCCAGAAAATAGTTTTAAAGTTGCTCGAAGGAAGGTGGAAAAGCTGAAAAGTCAAACTCAGGTCTGTGTTTAATACTATGAAATTACAGGGTGGCATCCTTGAAATGGAGAATGCTGAAATGGCATTTAATAGGAAACCGGGGAGAAAACTACCTGGTTTTTGTCAATGCTGGTGTTAAAAGTGGGAGCTTTGCAAATGCTTATGAACACTGTGAAAAAAATGCAGCATTATGTGTTACGTTTAAGGCACTCGTGAGCAAAATCCTCCGGTGCTGTGAGGCGGCAGAGGTTTACGAGAAGGCAAATACAGGATCAGAGGCAACGGCCTGGTGTGAAATTGCTCTTTCCTCCTCAGAGGTGCTGCAGAAAGGCAGAGATGAAGGAGGCAACCACGTCTGCTTCCACAGCAGAAGGGTGGAGGAAAAAGGTTGTCGAGGCCAGGTTGGATGGGGCCCTGGGCAGGCTGGGCTGGTGGAAGGGGTCCGTGGCAGGGGGGTTGGAACTGGGTGATCTCTGGGATTCTTTCCACCCCAAACATTCTATGATTCTCCAACTCTATCCAGGTCTTGCCAAAGAGGAGCAGGGTAGGGGAGGTGTGGTGGAACAAAGGAAGCAGAGCAGTGTGCAGGCAAACCCCCCTGAGGTCTGGAGATGAAAGGTCAGGAGTCAGTGGGAACGGGCTCGTGCGCTGTGATGAGCATTTCCCACTCTCCCTTTGGGTCTGGGAATATCCGTGTCGTTAAGGCCTGGGCTGGAATGTGACTGAACTGGAACAATTCCTGCAGTGATGGCAAATGCATGCACAGGCTCCTGTTGCTGATATTCTCTGGCTTAGCTTTTATTTCAGTGAGGATGCATTAGAATAGTAATCTCTAGCAGCAAGTTATCATAGAATCATAGAATTATAGAACGGATTGGGTTGGAAGGGGCACTAAACCACATCCTATTCCACCCCCTGCTATGGGCAGGGACACCTTCCACTAGCCCAGGTTGCTCCAAGCCCTGTCCAACCTGGCCTTGGGCACTTCCAGGGATGGGGCAACCACAGCTTCTCTGTGCCAGAGCCTCCCCACCCTCACAGGTGGATATCCTTCCCAATATCCCATCTAACCCAGTTCTCTGTCAGTGTGAAACCAACCCCCCTTGTCCTGTCCCTCCAGGCCCTTGTCCAAAGTCCCTCTCCAGATGGTCACAGAGGTCACCCTTTCATCGAGCCCTGCAGTGTGGCCCAAGGAAGAGGCCCTTGGCACATTCCCACCCAAGACTTAGTCCTTGGGACCCCCTCGGGCCATTGGCATCAGCATCCTGCCTGGGCCCTGTGGGACTTCTCCTTGAGTGCTCTGGGGATTCCCGTGAGCACCCTGCTCCCACCGAGGTGTCCCTGCTCCTGCACGGCCACAGCGCCGGGGCTGAGCCCTCGCCATCCTGTCCTGGCACCGCGAGGGCTTGGGGTGCCTTGAGGGGTGCTGTGTGGCCATATGGAAAGGTGTCCCTGGAAGACACAAAAAGCATTATTTAGAGGACAGTTGAAGACTCCTGGGTAAGAGCTGTCTGCCAGGGCAGGGTCTGTGGGGTTTCTCCAAAGGGGAATCCTGCTGCAAAACCCTTCAGAGCCCTCCGGAGTGGCCAAACACACGTGGTCAGTGCCATCTGTTCCTGGCATCTGCTGGGGGTTCCAAAGGCTTTTCTTTAAGTCCCTTGCCAAATATTTTTTAAGGAAAGCAGGAAGTCAAGGGGAGTCAAGGGAGTTCCTTGTCATTTTAATTGCTTAAGAGATGGCAGCAGAGAGGAGTAAGCAGAGGGAGGTCACCAGCCTGCCCTGCGGGGTCTGAGCTGTCCTCTCCAACAGCCCCACAAGTGTCAGGGACAGGGATGAGCAGGGAGGTGACAAAGGGTAGGTGATGCCGTGGGGAAAACAACCATAACTTCACTTGCACAGTGACAAGGCTGCTCCCTTCCCTGTCTTCTCCCAGGAACAAACCAAGGCCATCAAATGACACTGGTGAGAGGTCCAGGGCCAGGGTCTAAAATATGGGAATTTGAGAGTAAAGAAGGAGGTTCTTCACATGGGTGGGAGATGAACTGTGGATGTCCTCAGCAGGGCTGTGGATACACAAAACCCACAGGGATTCAAGTGGAGGCTGGAGAACTTCGGGGAGGGGAGATCCAGGAATCCAGAACACACAGGGAAATCCATGGAAATTAAAATAGTTTGGAAGTCTTCAGTACAGATCTTCCTGTACTCCTGCAGCTGTCCAGCTCGTCCCCTTTCTTCTGCTAAAATCCTCCCCGGCCCCTGGGGAGGTGCTGTGGATGCTGGAGATTTGTCCCACAGCCTCCACCAGCCTCTGGACTGAGCCCCTGCAGGCGCTCCCTGCCATCCACATGGCACCAGTGCACGGATGGAGATCTCCAGCACATCCAGCAGTCCCATTCCTGCATCCAAGAGATCTTGAATTTGGGTTTACTTTGCTTTTTCCTTTCTTGAGGTGTTTTTTTTTCTGTCTGGAGCGCTGGGAATGTCAAGAGCTGGAGTTGCTGTGCCAGTGCTGGGCTGGAGACTTCAGCAGGAGCTGAAGGAGCTGGTTCAGGGCCCTGTGAGATGGAGCAGGTGGGGAGCAGGAGGAGCTCCAAGGGGAGCTTGTGGGTGCTCGTGGGTGCTCCAGTCCTGGGGGCACAGCAAGCAGAGGCTCCCAGCCTTGGGATATGGAGGCAGGGATGCATCGGGCTGGCTCTGTGCTGAATGCACTGCTCAGCAGGAATACTGGAGAGGAAATAAATCAGCCCCTGATTTACCTGGGAGGACAGATACTTCTTCTCAACTGGTTTTTAATTTGGACTCAATTTCCAGGCCCGGCTGTTCAGATGTCTCTGAGATAAGTGATCTCTGTAACGTCTGAGTCAAACAGGGTTTTCCTTCTTTTCAGACAGCAAAGCTGTGCTCTGTAAGTGCATGTTCCAGCTAATGAGGTGTTAAGTGTAAAGAGAATCGCAAGTACTTGAGGGCAGGATCCAGCTGGTAGTAAAACCAACAACCAGCACCAACATCATCCTCAACTTCCAGGAACAACTTCAGACAGTAAAACTGTACTAAGGGCAGGACCCATGGAAACCCTGGGAAACAGAACCACAAAGAAATGGCCGCATGTGATGCTACAGCTGCATCATGTGGCCACTCACGGTCCCTTTCCTCAGGCCAGTGGAAGATGACAAGGGAGAGACAGAAACAGTGACTTTTAGCTTGCAACAAGGGGCCAAGTTGGAACAGCCCCGAGAGTCCTGAAATCCCAGAGTTTGCTGAAGAATTGTCCTCAGAAGCTGCAGTGGATCCTGTCAGGGAGGTTTAGCACAGGGAGAAGGGATGCTGGCAGGGCCCGAGCTATGTGCCTTGCAGTGTCTGCAGGCTGAGAGGAAGAGGGTGAGCCTTGAAGCCAAATTTATCCTCTGTCCACTTTGTTTGCCTTTGGAGCAGCCCACAAGCCCAGCTGCATCCACATCGGTATCCCTGGTGTCTGTCCCTCTGCAGCACAGCCACCTCCATCTGTCCCCTCCTCTCTGTGCAGAGCGGGCAGCCCAGGAGCAGCGGGAACACCTGGCACAAGGACAGAGGGGATGCACAGGGACCTGCTCTTCGGGACACTTCCACACCACAGAATCGAAAAATCAGAGTGATGTTCTCGGAAAGGGACTCTGTTAGTGATCCACTGCGGACACAGGCTCAGCTGGCACATCAGACGGACATCGGGGTCAGGGAGCAAGGCCATGAGGGGGCTGGAGGAGACCAGATGGGACAGAGCAGTGTGAATGTCCTACAAAGGCAGTGTCAGGACACACAGATGTCTTAGCAAGGGAGCTGAGCAGGGAGGATCAGAAACGTGAACCCAGCAGGTTCCTCAAAACAGCAGCCTGTGGCAGATGTCCTGCTTTGGACATTCCAAGTGGTGCTGAAAGGATCCACAGGACCTCGGGGTGGATGGTGGGACACTGTCAGCTCCAACACTCAGTGTAAGGAAACCTGGGCTTGCAGGAAGTCCCCTGGAAGGTTTCCAGGACAGAGCCACCTCCACCCTGACCTAGTGCTGATGACGCTGTGGGAGGGTGGACCAGAACCCCACATGGGTTCCCACCACCCTCTCCAGGACTTATGGGTATCTACTGAACTGACCTTCTCTGGGACACAGGTTATGCAGCAGCAAAAGGAACAAGATCTTATTCCTGCAGTCCCTGGAGCTATATGGGTATGGATATGGGTATGGATATGATTTAGTGGGCATGGTATTCGGTTGAAGGTTGGACTTGATGATCTGGGAGGTCTTTTCCAATCTTAACGATTCTGTGATTTCATTGCTGTCCCACTGCTGCAGGTGGATAAGGACACTTCTGTGGAGCAGGACAGACCTCAGGAGCAGAGATGGGAGGGCTGGGAGAAAGGTTCCAGCAGCAGGCCCCTCGCTGCCATCCAGGACGGGACAGCACTCGGTGTCGGCCAGGCGAGGTCACAGGGGACGGAGCCCCGGGAATAACACGGGACTGGCAGCAAGCCAGCGTCTCTCACAGCACCGGAGTTTATCTTTAACAATAACAAGGGCAGCAGCCCCACTTGGCTGGAAAATACCTGCCCGGTGCTGGGATCCTGCATCCTGAGGCAGAGCCAGGCATCCTGCGGGAGCTGAGCCGCGTTATCTGCCCAAGGGGGATTACGCTGTGAAAACGGCTCGTTGGGGATTGTATATTAACAGGATATGCTCGGCTGGTTGACAGGAAGCAATAAAGTAATTTGAAAGAGACTGGGAGAGAGTGTGTGAGTTCCTGCGTCTGTGTTAAATCACGGCTCTAGATAAGCAAACAGCGGCCCCGGAGCGGGAGGAGCGCTGCCAACAGGGACACGGCCGCTGCCAGAAATCTCCGGGAGCTGCCGCAAGTCCATCTCGGAGGCGGCGTGGAAACCACTGGGATTGCACTTACAGCTCTCCCATCCCCTGCTCCGGGCGCCGGCCCCGCGGGATCCCGTCCCCGTCAGCCCAGCTCGGCGCGGATGCGGGAGTGGAAGGAGAGCATCACTCGGCAGCCCAGACACCTCTGTGGCTGCCTGCGGGAGCCCATCCCACCCACCTCTGGGAGCTCCGGGAAGGAGCTGCTCCTCCCTGCAGATCCAGGCCTGCCGGAGGAAGGGGAGGAGAGGCAAGAGCAGAAACAGGCGCGACTGCGAGGAGCGACGGCCGCGATTGCTGAGCGCGGGGTGAGCCAGCGGCTGCTGCGAGGCCGAGGGGAGCAGGGGCCGGCCGGGAGCATTGGGCGCTCTGCCTTTGGTACCTGGCGGGGATCGGGGTGCCCCGCTCGGATCCCACCCGGGGGAGCGGGTCCTGCCCCGTGTCAGCGCCTGGCCCCGCTCAGCCCCCGCATCCCGCTGGAACCACGCACTGCAAAATGCCAGCAGCGTTTGTCGCCCTCACAGAGGCTTTGCTGGCACCCAGGGGGGGATGTCTGAGGCCTTCTCATGCAATCTCTGCCCCTTTTCATTGGAGGCGCAGTGTCACACGCCGTGGGATTGCCCAGAAGTTCCCTGCCATGGGATATGAGCTTCAGGGAATCAACAAAAATGTGTTTGCGTTTGGTGGAGACTGAAGACACTCAAAGTGCTCTCTTCAGAATAATAGAAATAAAAAAAATCCACATAAGCTGCCTTCCACCAGAGGCAAAAAAATCCAACCCAGAGCATGGATAAGTGTTGAGCCTTTTTTCCCCTGGCTAAGCTGATGGGCAGGAAGTGGCTTGGAGCAACCAGTGGAAACTGTCCCTGTCCATGGCAGGGGGGTTGGAACAAGATAGCCATTAATGTCCCTTCCAACCCAAACCATTCTGTAATGCTATGAAAGTTCCCTTGGACACCTGCATGTATGGATATTAGGTCCATGCCAGCACTTCTCATGAGCATGCTGGTTGCATTCCTTGGGGCATCACAAGCCCTCCCTGCTGAGGAGAAAGTTGTGCCTGGGACAGGGGAGGAGCTCACTGGTGCAGAAATGGCCAGGCAGAGCCTCTGAGGTAGTGCCATGCCCACATGTTCCTCATTTGCTTTTTCAGCATTCCCTCCCTGATCCCTGCACTAATGCTGGATCCCCGGTGGAGTCACTGATGATGTTTGTGCACCCCTCCTTTCTCCCACGCACCTCACCAAAATTTTCGGAATATCCAGGCGGGACAAACACAGCTTGTTCCCCTGCCTGTGGAAGAACCGCTCCAGCTGGCTCTCCCAAATGCAGCCGGGCCGGCCGCGGCTCAGAGTTATCTGATGGTCACGCTCAGCAGCCAAACCCCTGAGCCCTTCCCACAGCCCTTTCCTGACACCACTGGGAGGGCCTGGGCTGTGCTGGGGCGCCAGCTGGCACCTGCCCGGGTGCGTGGGCAGTCCCCAGAGCCCCAGACGTCCCCGGGAGCTCAGGTGAGGTGCTGTGCAGCCCTTCCCACGGCGTCACTCAGCACACCGGGGTGGGTGGCCTGTGATGCCCTCCAAAGAGGCGGTGCCCTGCACCCTCCTGCTCTCCCTCCCTCCCTCGGCCTGTCGCTGCCTTGTGTCTCAGCTGTCTCACCCTGCAGAGCCTCACGCAGACTGTCTGACCTCCATCACCAGCTTGGCACCGGGAGTCACCCGACCTGCTCCTGAGTCATCCCCGCACGCAGCACAGAACAGCAGCCTCCGGAGGAGGGGTGGACCCGCTGCTCTCCACCCTGATCACAGGGATTGGGAGCTGCTGGAGGAGCTCCCTAGGTGGGAATCGGCTGCCACCACTTCACTCCTGCACACTTTTCTCAGCCACATCCTTGGAAGCCTGATGGGACTGCCCAAAGCAGCCACATCCCAACCTCAGCCCTGCTCCTGAAGAGACCTAGAACACCCTGATCCTCTTTGCCTCTCCAGCACTTTGTCCTCCTTCCCTGACATCCCCACCCAGCTGCAGGAAAGAGACGTTCTCCCAGTGCATGACCCAACCACCTCACGGAAGAATTGGAAGGGCTCCTGGAGCCAGGCCACAGGAGAGGAAGGACCACTCCCTGGACTGGACCCGCTCCAGGCTGGAAGGAGAGACAAGCTGCCTTGGCTGCGGGAATTAAATCCTTTGCCCAAACGAGAGAACATCCCACGCTCCCCACGCTCCCCACACTGCTGCCGTGTGCCAGCCCCTGGCATCACAAGACAGGCACATCCGTCACCCCCCAGGCGAGTTAGGCTGCGCTGAGGTTGCCTGGGCTCTGTCCTTGCTGTGTCCCAGCCTAGGCAGGGCTCCCAGCTCTCTGGCTCGGCTGTCCAAAAACACCCACGACTCTGACCTAACCTTTTGGATCTGCTCACCCATGTCTGAGCACCTCAGCACAGCTGCCCTGAGCCTGGGGGAGCAGGGAGCGAATTCCTGGTGTAGACTGACCTGGTTTAAACACATCCTTGTGCTCAACAATGCACAAAGGCTGCAGGATGGGCAGGAAAAAGAGGCAAGCCCGTGGGAGACAGGACATTCACTATCCAACACCAAGCAACTGGGTATCAATGTGTGTTATTTACTGAGTCAGCGCCTGCTGTTGGGAAGGGACAGATGTTTTCCCCAGACCAGACTAAAATATCCCTGTTTTTCGCTTGTCTTCTGTCTTTCCGGAGAAGAAACTCCAGTCCTGTTAGCCTGGCTCAGCTCGTGTGGGATCACACACCATTATGAGTTCATTGGCTGCCCACCTGGCCAGGTCACCTCCATCCCCCCGCAGCCCCAGCAGCCCCCAGCAGGTCTGCCCTGGTCCAGGCACCATCAAACCCGTGGGGAGAGCTCCTCTGTGCCCAGAGTGCCAGCACGGCTCTCCTGCCCGGAGGCACCACGCTCTCCCCTGCCCACTTTGCTCCCACCTCATCCCTGAGGGGCCAGGGGGGTTCAGCACTCCCAGAACCCCCACCAAATCTGCCCGGCCCTGCCCCGCGAGCCAGCCCCGCTCGCCGGCAGCGCTGCATTCCCCGCCCGGCTCCGCACCGCCGTGGCTCGGCCTTTCTTCCTTTTCATCCCTTTCTCGCTCCCTGAATGCGCTTTGCTTGCTTTGGCGGCGAGGGGCAGGGAGAGCCCCGCTCCCCCCGCGCTCCCGGGGATCCCCCCGGCAGATGGGGCCGGGATATGAATGTGCACACAGTGAAGCCCCTAAGAGGATTTGCTGGTGCCCCTTTCATTGCGAGCCTTTGTGCGCTGCTCCGCTGCGGTGGGACGCCCCCGAGTTCTCCCCCGGCTCCTCTCCCTTCCACTCCAGAAGAAAAGAAAGTGCCTATAAAGGCCTTGTTTGTCCGACTCGTTTGAGAGGACCATATTGCTGTAGGTGCCGCGGGTCCCGCCGTGACAGCGTCGCCCCTTTGAGAGCGGGTGACGTGCGGCTCCCTCCTGGGAGGGTCCGAGCGGGCGGCTTAGCCAGGCGCTGGGAAAAAAAGGTTTCAGTTGCATTTCAATGTCCATTGAACCCTGAATCCCCGGCGATGGTTTTTCCAGAGGCTCCGCAGACAGACAAAGCCGCGGAGGAGGAGGCTGGGAAGATGCTCCGAGTCCAGCGGTGGGCGAAGGTCCTGCAATTCCCCCCCGCCCAAAATCCCATCCCGGAGAGCCGAACGGGGCTGGCAACGTCGCTTTTCCGATGACATCTAGCGGTAAAGGCGGGGAAGGAGGAAAACGCCGGCTGGGTTTTCCTGGCTCGGGCACGGCACCTCCCGCTGCGGCATTTTGCCCTTTGTATGGCAGCAGACAGCCCCCGGCGAAGAGGGAAGCGCAAACAAGCCGCACAATAGCCCCGGCAGCCCCGGCATGTCGAGCAGCCCACCCGAACCGTGCGCTGCCCCTGGGCCTCGTCCCGGCTTTGTAGGGACCTCGGAGCAGCTCCGGGCTGGGAACGGAGCCCACGGCAGCACCACGGTCCTGTCCTCGCTCGGGCTGGGCTCCAGCACGTCCCGTGCTCGCTGCCAGCCGCTCAGGAGCAGGGATGTGACACACATCGGGCCTGGGAATGTTCCCAGTGCGGGCAGAGCGCTCGCACCGTGTCTTGCAGCAGCCACGGGAGCACAGAACGCGGCTCCGGGGATGCTCGCAGGGCTTCTCACCAACGCTAAGGTGGCCCCCGGGACCTAAGGGGGTCCTGGCAGGGGGGTGATGGGGTGGCTGAGGCTAAATGACAGCCTGGGCTGCTCAGTGTTTAACCAAAATGTGTTAAAGTGTTGGGAGTAGCTTCCATACCTCACCAGACACTGGCAAACCCACTCAGGAGAGCACACACTGGAGAGCTGGTCATTAATGTCCCCACCACAGCATTTCAGTGCAATTTCTTGCTGCTCACTACAGCCCAGAGCCCCCACACTGCTGGACCACGAACTGCCAGTGGCTGATGGAGGTTGTCCCAAGCCAAAAGGGACCCTGGAGCCTGAATCCTCTCTTGCACAGCCTTTCTGCAGCAGATCGCCTGGGCTTCCCCGGCACAGGCTGCCCAGAGAAGCTGGGGAAGTGTCCAAGGCCGGGTTGGGCGCGGCTTGGAGCAACCTGGGCTAGTGGAAGGTGTCCCTGGCCATGGCAGGGGGTGGAACAAGGTCCCCAGCCCAAAGCAGTTGGTGATTCTGTGACTTGGCACACAGGGCATGCAGGGAGGATGCACCTGTGAGGCAGCAGGGAGCGGGGACCTCAGGACCACACTGACAGTGGGACAAAGACACCGCAAATACGGATGCAGGAGGTGGCTCTGGTGGTCCTGCACAGTGGAGTAACCTCCACTGAATGTCACAGCTTGTGCCCAGAGCCTGTGCCACGCTGGGAGCAGCCAGACCCAGCTGAACCCGGCTATGGGGCTGGGGGTTGGTCTTCAGTTGGGGGCTGAAAATTGTGAAAGGACACCTGGGAGGACATTCCCTGCCACCTGTGACAGTAACTTCAGTCCCTCTGAGCACTCCTGTACACAAACGGTGTCGCAGCAAAACCAGCATGAAGGAAAAGCCCACCCACGTTTTAATGCTGGGAGAGAAAAACCGAGCAAAACCCAGCACAGAAAGGGCCTTTAAAATGTGATACATGGAATCCAGAGTCCCAGAGAGCAAAATGTGTTAATAATAAATTGGTGATGCTTCCGACTGGCTGGGCTCAGGGTGCTCTGGTAGAGGTCCTCAGGGTCACCAGCGCACAATGTTCAGGCACATCCAATGCTCCTATAATGAATCTTACTGGAAATAAAAGAAAACAAGGGAAAAGGCTGAAAAATGGAGATAGAACCACACAGAACAAGAGAGAACACATCCTTTGGGAGCCATAGGATGATGAAGAAGCCTGTCCAAAGGAGGAGGACAAGTCTCTTGGATAACCCTCAGGTCACCTCTTCCTTCTCAGTCATGCTCTCTATCCTCCTCTGAGGTCCCAGCCTGGCAAATGCCAGAAGTGTCTGTCTCCAGGGCCTTTTGGGACAGTCATTGCTGGCTGCATGTTGGAGTTGGGAAGGCAGAAGTTGCTACAGCGTTTCCCAAACTCTCCTGGCATTTGTTTCTCCTTCACAAAGGCTTTTCTTTCCCCTCTTTCCCAGTCAGTGAGGATGCAGGTCTGAACAAAACACCGAGAGCTTCAGCTCCTTGCTCCCCAGGAAGCTGAGGGACACGTGTGGTGGAGGTGGGGACCGAAGGACTGGGGCAGAACTTCCCAGTCTCATCCTGAGCCTGAGCACAGGGTTGGAGCAGTTGTGGTGGATCCATATGGATGTTAAAAAGAGAAATCCATTTACTCCTGGCCACCCAGCCCAGCCCAGGAGACCATCCAGGGCTAGGGAGGGCCAGCTGCTCCTTGCCTTTCTCCAGGGAGGAGGCACCCAGGGTGCCCCGTGCTCTTCCCCCACATCCTGAGGGACCATGCTCCGCTGCAGGCAGCTGGTGGCACCAGTGGCAGGACCAGCCAGGTGCTCTGCAGAGCTCAGGTATCGTGACAGGAGCAGAGTCCAAGTCTCAGGGACTGCTGAGGGCTTCCCGCTGCTGGTGCCTGGTGCCAGGTACAGCCTGGGGGTCTCCAGGAGCCAAATCTGTGCACAAAGCCCTCGTGTTCCGAGAGCCTGACTCTCTGCCCAGCCCTCATGGACACCCCCGGGCTGCAGGACTGGATGTGTGACACAGGTCACCTCACACAGCAGAGGACACCAGGCCATGGCAGGGCTGCATCCCCAAGAGTCACTCACTCAGGGAAGTGCAGGGCTGTCCAGGTCCCTCCCAAGGGTGTGCAGGGCTGTCCAGCTCCCTCCTGGCTCCCCTGGAAATGACCCCGCTGTTCCCATCACCGTGGTGACTACACATGCCAGCACCCCCAGGCAAAAGCTCTCCTGGCGCTTGGTGGGAACAGAAGGGAGCACTGGGCAGCACCACACAGCCCCAGCCCTCACCCCACGACTCCAGCCCTGGCTCTTTCCAAGGCTGCCAGGACAGCAGGCTCACAGATATTCCTTGTTCACAAACCAGATGGGAATTCCAGGTATGTGTCCATGCACGCTGCACGCATTTCCCCGGGGAACCTTCTTCTGCACGTGGCTGTGCCTTGCGGTGCTGTGAGCTTCAAGCTGCCTGACTTGATTTTCTTTCCCTCTGTATGTAAATGCAAGATTTTAGGGCAGTGTGAGGCTGTTGGGAACAATCCTGGCCTCTTCCATCCCGGTACCGCCTGCCCAGCCCATGCCTGGCTCTGGCCCTGGAAGCTGCTGTGCTCTGCGCGGGGTTTGTGTGGTTTGTGAAGGTGCCTGTGCCCTGTGTGATCATTCACGTGAGCCCCCAGCCCGCCTGGTGTGAGGCACATGGGTTCATAAGGGGCAGGATGGGGCTGGGGGCTCCTCTCAGCCTCTCCTGGGGGTCTGTCTCAGCCTCTCAGTGTGTACAGCAAATCCAGGGCTGAAACCCACACACCTCTGCAGTGAAGGGAAGGACAGGCTGTGGAACAGAGCAGGGCTGTTCCCCCCGCGGGGAAACTGAGGCATTCAGGGGAAGGTGTGGGTGGGATTTGTCCCCCACCACTGATTTGTCCCTGGATAATGCCAGTAATGGAAGAAAAAAACGTTTGCCTTTCCTTTTTCTTGGAGAACAGAGGAAATGTTTGGAGAGCAGAGCAGGGCTGTGTGAGGCTCTCCCAGACTCGCATTGTCACAACTCCAGCGCTGGTTTGGGGGTGTTGCTGAGAGCCTGGTCCTGCGTCACAGCAGAGGATCCCCATCATGGCAAAGCATTCCCACCGCAGCAGAGCATTCCCAGCAGGACAGAGGATCCCCATCGCAGCAGAGCATTCCCACACGGCACCTGGTCTAAGTGGGGGGGGGACAGACCTGAGTTCGTTGCAGTGCATCCCTCAAGGGGTTAAGGACATGCACTGGGCCAGGCAGGCCCAGGACATGCTCCCAGCGGTCCGCCCCGCATCCTCTCTTGCAT
>VZRJ01010885.1:260934-274927 GCA_013397565.1 Ptilonorhynchus violaceus
CATCCCCTCCCGCATCCCCCCCGCATCCCCTCCCGTCGCTGCGCCGGGCAGGAGCGGGGATCTGCCGCTGGGCGCGGGGCGCGGGAGGGCGGGAGGCAGCGGGAAGCGGAGCGGAAGGAGCCGAGCCCCGACGTCCAGGCGAGCTGTGCCTGGAGCGGAACAAGGCCAGGCTTCGCATCCCGCACATCCCCATGGAAACCTCGGCCCCGCCGCCCCGCCTCGCACCCGCGCCCCGTTGTAGGTCACCGGTGGCCGCGCGGGGCCGGGGGGCGAAGTGGACTGGCCTGGGGGGGCCTCCCCGACACCCAGGGGCACCTGCCGAGGCTGCCAAAGCTGCGAAAGGAGGGATTGAGCCCTTCCCCTCACCCCCGCCCGCATCCACCCCGCTCCGCAGCGTTAGGAATCCCCGGCAGCATCCCCGGGGAGCATCCCCGGGCAGCATCCCTGCGCCTCCGCATCCGGCCCCGGGAGCATCCCAGCCCCTCGATCGAGCCCGGGGTGCGTGGGCGCCCCGCCACGGGGGGCCGCAGCCGCAGGATCGCCCCCACCCCGGTTCTGCTGGTCTTTCCCCTCCTGCGCTCCCCTCCCAGCGCGAGTGCCCTGAATGCTCCATTTGAAGCTAATTCCGGCTGAAATCTGGTTTGCTTTCCAGCGCTGCTGCTTTAAATTGGAGAGATTGACCTTGTAGCGGGAGGTGACATGCAGATGCACATCAGCAGCCCGTCAGAGCGGCGGCGGGGGCTGGGGGGGTGCGGAGCCGCCTCGGGGACAGGCCAACTATTTTATGAGTAATTTAATATCTGGAACACAGACTTTTCATTCCCAGAGATCTGCTGGGGAAAGAAAGAGCCTTTCTGCAGCCCCGCGAAGGCTGTTCCTCATAAGGAGGCAGAGCAGAAAAAAAGGGGCTGGGATTTAACTCCTTGGTGGCCAGAGCAGAGCCTCCCGGCTCCCGGTCCCTGCAGAGGGCCGGGAACAGCAGGAATTCCCTGCGCGGCTCTGAGAGGGAGACAAGCCAGGCTGTGCTGCTCCAGGCAAAAGAAATAATTGCTCCTTCCCATTCACATTCAAATGCAAGCCTGAGTGAGGATGGGGTAAACAAACTTACCAACAGCCTGAAGTGAGATTTGGGGTAGGAGCTGGTGTCTGAGCTCTCTTCCCTGTCCCAGACTGGTTCCTGTTGTATCAAACTCCAGAGGAGTCTCGCTGGGGTTGGGATCACCCTCCAGTGGAACCAGGGGATCCACGCAGGAGCTCCTGCCCTGCTGACAACGAAGCCACCGTGTGTGACCTCAGCATCCAGCAAAGGTGAGTTGGTGCTGCTGTGTCCCGGTGGTGTCTGCAAATCCCAGCAAGCACAGCCTGGTGCCCTGTCCCAGGAACGCCTCTGCCCAGGGCATTCTCCTTGGCACAGCACTGAATCCACACAGGGATTCCCATATGGCTCCTGCTTGATATTATGGTTTGGAGAAGGGGAAGGAAGGAAGGAAGAACACAGCTGCTGGTACCTGCACTGCTCTCTGACTTTCCCCAAGCACAGCCAAGCCCCCACAACCCCTCTGGCCCGTGCTGGTGATAGGTCAGGCATCAATTTTAAAAATAACACCAGCATCAGTCCGGAGGGGTCCTGACAAAGACCTTTTCAAAAGTCAAAAATTATTATGTCCATTACCTGGGAAGGCAGAAAGCTTCACCTTAGTGTCCAACAACATCCCGGGTCCCTTCCTGCAGAGCTTTCTGCTGCCAGTGCCTGTCCTCTCGCATGGGGTTGTCCCATGCCAGAAGAAGGACTTTGCATCTGTCTCCATTAAATACCAGTGGGCTCCTGCCAGCTCGTTTTCCAGCCTGTCAGGGAATGGCAGCCCTGGCCTCCAGTGTATCCCTGCCCCTTGGTTCGGTGCCTCCTGCTGAGGGTTCAGGAGACTCAGTCCTGTTTTGGGCGTCACACCCGCTCTTTTCCTCCTCCTGCCTTGCCCAGCTCAGTTTTATTTGGGATGCTGCGTCCCCACCCGTGAAACACCGTGGGTGTTGTGGCTGCGCTGTAAAGGCCGCGCAGTGTCCCAGCACCGAGGGAACTTCAGAATGTGACACCCAACACCTCTGAGAGCAGCGGAGTCTGGGGACACTCGCGGCTGCAGCCCGGGGGAAAAAAGCCACGGATTTTGCTGCAGGAAGGATAAAGCACCGAGGTGACGAGGAGGAGAAGGAAGAGGAGGAGGAGGAGGATGCGGAGGAGGAAGAGAAGGTACGAACCGGGCTAATCCTGCCCGCTGCCTCCTCCCAGACCTGGTGGTCAGAGCGGAGCCCCTGGCGGTGCCCGCCCCCGGAGCTGTGCCCGCCCGGCCGGGGGGACGAGGATGCTGCTGCTGCCGGGTGAGGGCTGAGCCAGTCTCCAGTGCCACCTGCCGGCAAATCGCCCCGCACAGAGCCTCCGAGCCGGGCACAGCAGCCTCCGAGCCGGGCACAGCAGCCTCCGTCCCTGTCCTGCCCTGCGGCAGCGGCACCCGAGCAGCCCGGAGCTGGGGCGCCTGGAGGCACGAGCAGACCCGGAGAGCTCAGTGGTGAAGCTCCATAAAACCCTGTCCGTATCACACTCGCCTCCCCAAGACCTTTTATCATGCTCCTTTCCACCCAGCCCCTTTCAAATCCCGGACTCGCACAGAAATTCCCGAGTGTTCCACGTCCACCCCCTCGGGCCGGGCTGGGGGCTGCGGGCACCCCACCCACACAGGTACACACGGCTGGCTTGTCACCTGCCCCGGGGCAGGGATGTCCCTGGGCTCCTCAGCTTTCATTCATGCTTGGGTCCACAGCTCTGCTGTGGATAAGGAGCAGTCTGGGAGGGCTTGGGACGTGTTGGTTCCGTGCTGGGGTTTGGAGGGGGTAGTGGGGATGGCCACGTGCCCCACACCACCCCCACCGCGGCACGGAGCTGCGTGGCCCATGCTCGCCTGGCTCACCTTGCCACAAGCTTTGACAAACTTCTGTGGGTATTTCTGTCACCACCACCTCAAAAAAAAGTCTGAGAAAGGTTGTTGTCCCCAGATCCTGCCACTGTCGGGACTCTCCAGTACAGCACCATCTCCAGCATCTCCCCACCCAGCACCAGCACCCAGTGGCCCCAATTTTCCCACTGTGCCATGTGTCCTGCCCCCTGCTAAAGGCCGAGCTGCCTCTCCATGTTTTCCTAACCCTGGCCTGGGACTCTGTGGGTGGCTCTGGAGGGAGATCCTCAGCCTGGTCTGCAGCAGGAACTGCACGAGTTGTCTGGCTCTGCTCAGCAGTGAGATGCTATTGAGCCTGGCTGCACCCAAGGGTCAGGTGCTGACCTGAACTTTATTTGGGTGGAAAGACGCAAATCCCAGACAGAAAGGGACCGACAGTGCGAAGAGCTGTCATTTAATGTGCAAGAACGGCAGCAATGTGCTTCGAGCACCAATTTGGGAGCCAAGAGTTTCCAGGGGAGTCCTCAGCTCTGCAGGGACTGCAGAGGCAGGCTGCAGACACACCCTCAGCGGGCTAAACCTCAGGGGAGATGAGGAACCCAGAGAAGATGCTGTCGGAGCCTTCCATCCCCACCAGGGAGTTCTTCTCGGTTGGCTCCAGCCAGACGGACTCGTTGGCGGCCACCTTGAGCACCACGCCGCCCGTGGTGGCCTGGAAACTGCCCTGCACGAAGTCGCAGAAGGTCACCACCCTCTCGCCCTTGCCGCCACCCCGGCCCTTTTTGATGCTGAGGCACAGGTTGGCGCGGGAGGTGACGTGGTAGGTGAAGTAGTAGGTGCCGGGCACGCGGCAGGTGAAGCGGCCGTAGCGGTTCTCGTAGTGCCCCGGCTCGTTGGTGATGAGGCGGTCGAAGCGCACGGGCGAGTGCGGCCGGGGGTAGGAGCTGGAGCTCCTGGCGGCCGAGAACGCCGACTTGAAGGTCACCTTGTAGTCACCGAAGTCCCCCGTGGGGCCGGGCAGTCCCGTGACCCCTGGTATGCCGGGCGGTCCCATGATGCCAGGGGGACCGACCTTCCCAGGCTGCCCCAGCGGTCCCGGCTCTCCCTTCTCCCCCGCGTCTCCTCCTCTCCGGCCAGGGGGTCCTAGGAAGCAGGAGGAAGAGTCATTGAGGTCCCAGCCGAGCCCCACGTGTCTGCAGAGGGAGCACGGGCAAGGAAAGCCGTGCTGGGGAGTGGGTCAGCGGAGAGCCCTGCCCAGCTGGCGGGTGTGACACCTTTCTGTCCTCACCTCCCTCCCCAGGCTGCTCCACCACCCCCACCTGACAGCACCTCAAAGGAACTGCTGGAAATGGGTTGCTTTCCCAGGACCCTGTGCCTGGCACTGTTTTTTCCTGCTCTTGGCATTCACAAGAATGTTTTACCCACCTGCAGCATCTTCCTTACCTTGCTCACCCTTCGGGCCGTTCTCCCCATCCCTGCCATTGCTGCCAGGCTGTCCTGGTAATCCTGGGATGCCTGGGATGGTGCCGTAGGTCCTGCAGAGAGTGGCGCTGGCAAGCTGCCCTCCAGCCAGGCAGATCAGCATGGCCCAGGCGGTCCACATCTGTGGGAGCGTGGAATGGTGTCAGGGGGCTTGCCTGGGTGGTGGGAGGGCTGGAGAAGGCAGCCTGTGCTGCTCTGAAAGGTGGTGACTGCAAACACATCTGGGTAATACCATAAGGGAGGGACAACATCCTGCTGCAGAGCCAAATCCGCTCTCCTGATGGCCCTGGAGCAAAGGACCAGTCCCCTTGGGCAAGGCAGGGCTTGTCAGTCTCTCGCCACTCTTAAATCCCCAGTTTACAAGAGGCCACAGCTTCAGCCACATGAATATTTGGGACAGGTTGTCTCAGAGGTCTGCTGTCCAGTGTGGCCATGCTGCCCCCTCAGGGGAGAAATTCCTCATTTCATCTCATCTCATCTCATCTCATCTCATCTCATCTCATCTCATCTCATCTCATCTCATCTCATCTCAGGACCACACTTGCAAGGCAAAATCTTTCCCCAGCCAGAGCAGTTTCATCATCTGCAAGGGAATGGCTCTTGCCTTCCACCAGCACGCCTGAGGGACAGCACCAGTCCCTGAAGATGGCAATGAATCCCCAAACCTCACTATACACCCCACAGGTTCCCCTTGCTTGCTATCACAGGGCTGCTCCACCCCAGAGACATTTCTGTGTCTAACAAGCCTTACTGGGACCTTCATGTGGGCCTGCAGTCCCTGGGGTCCCACCTTCTCCTGCCCTCCCTGCCCGATTCCTTCCTCCAGCTCCCGGTGTGGGTGCATGTGGGTGAGCACTGGGCGTTTGGGGCTTGTATCTGGGCATCAGATCACCCCAGCCACAACTCCCCAGCCTCAGGTGGACTTTCCCAGCACTGAAGTTCTGGTGCCAGCAGGACAAAAGGTTGGTGAGTTGGATCCTCCAGCCACAGCAGCTCCGATTTGGGTGTGGCAGGTTCAAGGACCCAGCCCAGGGCCATCAGAAGACGAGAGCTACTCAGGGCAGGACAGCACCCCCAGGGCACATTTCAGACTGATGCCCAGTCCCTGATCACTCCTTTGAGACTTTGACATCTCTACTTTCATGTTTTCCTTTTTCCAGGTAGAGCAGGAGGGGTCAGGGTCCCATCAGGGACCTCCATCACCCCCAGCCCAGCACCCCCACCACCCCCTTTCTCTTCTGCCCCAAGGCCCAGGGAGGTGCCAGCGGTGCAGGTGACTGTCACCTGCTGGGGCTGGGTTCCCCACGCCTCCTGCCTGTGGTGAGGAGCTTGGGCTCGTCTCGCTCTTACCTTGGGCTCCTTGGTGCTCGGGTGGGAGATTAGATGGACACAGCAGCGTCCTGCTCGGAAATGCCGGCGAGGAGAAGCAGAAGTTTGCAGCAAGGGTCATTGTGAAAGGATCTGGGACACATCCCCTTTTTATCTTTAGCTCCTTTTCCCCTTGGCAGTTTCATATCCTCCACGAATGCTGTTGTCAGCTGAGCAGAACAAGCTCTCCCCAGACTGCGCCCCGGGCCCCTCCGGCCACAGCTCTGCCCTGCAGGGTCCCTGGGTCCTGCTCAGGTGTGCT
This sequence comes from Ptilonorhynchus violaceus, assembly GCA_013397565.1. NCBI lineage: Eukaryota > Metazoa > Chordata > Aves > Passeriformes > Ptilonorhynchidae > Ptilonorhynchus > Ptilonorhynchus violaceus. Next base: position 266,992 of record VZRJ01010885.1, read on the forward strand.
TGCTACAGGGAACGTTGCCAGGAGCTCCGGGCAAGTTTGGGGTAACCCATCAGGGCTGCAGAAATCTGCATGCCCCCAGCCAGCGCCCCTCAGGCTGCTCCACACATTCCCAGCTCTGCTGGGAGGGACCAGCGGGCCCAGGGGGTGCTGCAGGGTCTCAGTATCCATCACCCGGAGTCCATGCCCCAAAGTCTCCTGAATTCTGTGCACGAGAAATGATTTTACCCTGAGGGAAAAGCGTTCCCAGTCCTGCTTTTGCTACTGCCTTGTGGAGGTGAAGCACAGGACTGGAGGTGACCTTCGGTTCCACTGCGCAGTGTGTGACACCAGGGGACATCCCTGTTGGGGTTTGGTGGGCTCTGCAGCCCCCACAACCACCAGCTCCCTTTGTCCTGCTCAGGAAAGCCAGAGTGCTTCCCCTGCCCTGTCCTGGGAGGGAGCCCAGGGATGTCCTACCCATGGTGTTGGGGTTTGCTGCGTGGTCTGTGCCCCTCTGCAGCTGGATTGCCTGGGAGGGGAGGGAAGGGGAGTATTGGGGCCCTGCTTGGAGGTGCCTTGGTGCCCCCTTGGTGGGGGCTGTGTGGGGGCACGAGAACCATCCCATTCCTGCAGCAGCCGGGTGTCCCACCCAAGCTGGCTGTGGGTGGGGTGTGGTGCTCTCTGATGCTGGCATGGCCGAGCCAGGTGGGCTCGGGGACACGCTGGTGCCACACGGATGTCACCCACACACGTGTGCACACCACAGAGGGAGGTCACGGGGGAAACAACACACTACACCAGGTGCGCTGGGGAAGGTTTTATTGACACTTTCCACAGCCAGGTCACGGCAAAGGGGTTGCTGCAGCCTGTGCCGGGACACCTGGCTGAACAGGGGACAAACCAGGCGGGGAGGGGAGACACGCAGAGAGACCTCTGGGGCCGTGTGGGGTTATCAGGGGGGATGCACGTGGCAGTGCCAGCGGGACCAGGGGCTCAGCACCACCACTCTGGGTGCAGATGCATCCAGATGTGCCTGTCCCCCCTGTGCAGCAGCAACCAGCCTTCAGGTCCCAGATCCAAGGGGCGGGTCTGGCTGCTGGGGATGACCCCCTCAGGGGGCTTCCCTCCCTGTGGAGCAAATGGGAGCGTCGGGAACAGCCCGGCAGCGAGCAGCGCGCTCAGGGCAGCCAGAAGCGGTCGGGGTGCTGGGGTGGGCTCCGGCGATCCTCTAGTCTGGGAAGAGCAGGAAGCCCGAGAAGATGCTGTCGGAGTTGGCAATGCCCACCATGCCGTTGTAGTCGTTGACTCCCAGCCAGACCTTGTCCTCAGCGGCCAGGCGGAGCAGCGTGCCCCCCGAGCTGACCTGCATGTTGTTGGTCTTGTGGTCGCAGAAGCTGGCCATCATCCTCTGGTTCTTGTGCAGGTTGAGGCAGAGGTTGGCCGTGTGCGAGCTGTGGAACACGAAGTAGTAGACGCCGGGGACGCTGCAGGTGAACTGGCCCGTGGCGGTGTCGTAGTCGTGGTTGGTGTTGGTGATGACGTGGTTGAAAACCACGGGCACGTTCTTGGCGGGGTACTGGCTGGTCCGCCTCGTCACCGAGAACGCCGACCGCTGCTTGTTCTTGAAGCTGCCCGGCATTCCCGGGGGTCCGGCCATGCCCATCACCCCGGGTGCTCCAGGGGCACCAGGGGCCCCAGGAGGACCAGACTTGCCTGGAAAACCAGGGGGGCCTGGTTCTCCTTTCATGCCCTTGGGCCCCTGCCCTGTAGGAGGAGCTGGGATACCTGTGGGGCGGAGGGGAGTGAAAGGGAGTCAGCGCCAATGGCAGCGTGTGGGGAGAGGCTCCTCCAGCCCCTTTGCTTGGGCAGGAGGGAGCTGTTGCCTCTCTCCACCTGACCACAGAGGATGCTCTCCAGAGCCTGCAAACCACGGCAGAGCTGCTGTGGAGGACTCGGTGCCTCCCTGCACCAACCCCTGGAGTTCCCTCCTCGCTCACTCACCTGGCTCCCCTTTGGCTCCCTTCAGCCCGTCCCGGCCATCCTTGCCCGGCATACCCGGCATGCCTGGCAGGCCTGGAGCTCCATAGCAGCTGTGAGGGCTATCTGCAGTCACTGCAGAGCCCACATTCAGGAGGAGGGTGAGGGCCAGACAGAGCTGCTTCCAGAATCTCTGCTCCATTTTGGTGTTCTGTACCATGGAAAGGGAAAGAAAGTGCTGGAGTGAGGGGCCGCAGTAGGGTGGCTTCCAGGACACGGACAGAAGGAGCCTGGTGGCACCAGGACCAGCTGGCTGCCAGGGTTGTGTCCTCAATGTCCCCCCCATACGCACTGCAGGCAGTGGGCAGGAGGATGTGTGGAGATGGGCTCCTGATGGCACAAGTTGGGTTGGACTTTCAGTCTGGATGGAGTTGCCAGGTCTGTGGTACCCATGGCCAGCCCCAGGCCCTCCAAGTCCGGTGTCCCCGAGCCCCCGAGATCCACATGCCCCTGCAGACTGTCACACCGTGCTGCACCGAGGCTGGAGCTCCCTGCACACAGCTGACCTCCCCCCTCCTCCGGCAGCAGCCTGACTGTCCTGGCTGTGACCATCGGGAGCAATCCTTCCCTCAGCATCCCTTCTCCACGACACGTATGCAGCCCACCAGTGCCTCTGTCTCCTTCCTCTCCTCCTCCTCCTCTCCCATCCACATCCTCCTCTCATTCTCCTCCTCTCCAGCCCTGTGCTGTGCTGCTGGACCCCCAGCCCCCGAGCAGCCCCCCCGCAGCACCTCTTACCCGTGGTGTGGCCCGGGGCAGGGGATGCCGTGCCGCTGGTCCCGCTGGCCGCTCGGCCACTGCCGGCACAGCGCCGAGGGTGGCTCCCCGACACCCTCGCAGAGGAAGTCGCCGAGTTAAGAAAGGGCAAAGGGCCCTTGGGAACACAGAACCCACACAGCTCTTCCCGGCTGAATTTCACATCCTCCTGCCCGATGGTTTCTGCTGAGCGAGCCCTTTCTCAGTTCTCCGGTGACACCCGTGCTGGTGCCACCGCAACAGGGAGGGCTGGAAGGGCAGAGGTGGGACAAAGCTCAGAGAGATGTGCCACAGCTCCCCCAAGCCACCGCGGGGACTGTCCCTCCCCAAATCCCCTGCTTCCCTTCTCACTTCCCTTCCTTCTGAGCAGAAGGGCAGCTCAGGAGCAGAGCCTCAGGCCAGCTCCATGGGGCTGGAGGTGCCTGTGGCACTGAAGGGCTGCTACGAGGTCAGTGCCTGCCTCTGATGGAAGATGCTGCACCCCTAAATGGGACTGGAGAACGTTTCTCCTTGAGAGTTTCTGATGAGCACCTTTCCCTGTGCTCCACAGGTTCTGCTGGGTGCTGGACTCAGTGAGGGCCCAAGACCCCTCATCAGGGATTGCTCCTCGCAGGTGACCCAGCCTCCTCCTCACTGCTCCGGGAATAGGGATATTTGAGTGCCCAACGTGTGTGCAGCAGCCCCCCTGAGGAGCAGTCCCAGGGTATGGCACCTGATGCTTCCCGACAGCCTGGGACCCACCCAGCCTGCTGTCCTTCCCACTCCTCTCACCCCAAGACCCTCACAGCTCCACCACCATCACCACACAACCCCATCAGGCCCCCCATGTCCCTGTCCCTCCTTGCTGTAATGCCAGAGGACCACAGCTGCCTTTTCCCTTCCCGGGAGAGTTTGGGCACCAACATGGGACCATGTGGGTGAGGTGCAGGCTCTGCTGCCTGTGTTCTCCCCTGCAGGACAGCCACCTTGGGCTCAGCAGACAAGGACACACAGAGCCCTGTCCCAGAGGTTTCTTGTTCCTGCCTCTAAGCGTCAGCTTTGGTTGGACACTCCATTCCCTTCCGTCCTTCTGCCTTTGCAGTGCTGGGGACAAGCTGGAATCACTTCTCTCCCTGGGCAGCTTGGGAAGGGGTCCAGGATATTGATGGTTTGGGGAAGATACATGAGTAGAAAAGAAAACTCAATGAGCAGCGGTGGAAGAAGTGTTTATTGATAGTGATGGGGAGGATGTGAGAGGATGTGTCCCAGTGCCAGGAAGGCTTTTGCAGTGGTTAGTGGAGCAGAAGCAGTGGCAGGCAGTGATTTCCCACTCAGGAGCAAAGAGCCACAGCTGGTGACGACTGAGAGTGGAATTTGAATGCCCAGGAGGAGAAAGGGATGAGAGTCCCCTGCCTCCAGGGCACTGCGGGCGGGCTCAGCATGGAGGTGACTGCTGCGGTGGTGACCCACAGCCTGGCCAGTTGTGGCTTTGGTGGAAGCACAGGACCCACCTGGATGCTCAATTTGGGACCATCCCCATGTGCCGTGGCACTAAACCATCCCACACCCCCACAGGGGGAACGGCCCCACAGACAGACACCCCGCGATGCCGTGGGAGTCCCTCAGGCCACCTCCGGGGACACCAGGAACCCGCTGAAGACGCTGTCGGCCTCGGAGCCGCGGTAAATCGAGCTGCCCCAGGCAGGGTCAGTGGCCAGGAACACCTGGTCGCCCACGGCCAGGCTGAGCACGCTGCTGCCGGAGTTGACCTGCAGGATGCCGAGGCTGTTGTCGTCGCAGAAGCTGACCACGCGCTCCTTGTTCTTGGTGATGCTCAGACACAGGTCCCCGCTGGACACCACCTGGAAGGCGAAGTAGTAGAGCCCGGAGGTGCGGCAGGTGAACTTCCCGGTCCGGGGGTTGTAGGAGTTCTCCTGGTTGGTGATGATGTTGTCAAACACCACGGTGGTGCCCGCGGACGGCGGGGACAGCCTCGAGGCGGAGAAGGCGGGACGCGGCTGCTCCGGAGAATCGCCAGTGCTCCCTTTCTGCCCCTTGGGCCCCTGCGGCCCCGGCATCCCCTCGGGGCCGGGGAAGCCGGGTGGGCCGCGGATCCCTGGCATGCCAGGCATCCCTGGCTCGCCCGCATCCCCTTTGGCTCCCTTCACGTTCGTGCTCAAGGCTGGTCTCCCTGCGGAGAAGTGGTGGTGAGGAGGAGGAGGAGTTCGTGCACATCTGGCATCTCCCGAGCTGCTCCCACAGCCCATGATGCTCCCACCAGGAGCCTCCCGGGTCCCCCGCACCCACCATTCCCGGCTTCCCCTTACCTGGCTCTCCCACGTCGCCCTTCTGCCCTGGCCTCCCGTCACGGCCGGGGACTCCGGGGGAGCCGTTCTTGCCGTCGGGTGCCTTACACACTCCTTCCTGCAGCAGGGCCGTGCCCAGCACTGCTGCCAGGCTGCAGGCTGCCAGCCAAATCCCGGGGTGCATCCTGCCCCCTGCAAGCACAGGGATGAGCTGGGGATGGAGACACACACACAGACGGACCTCGGACACAGCACCCAAGCGTCCTCCCCAGACGCATCCACAGCTTTGTCCAGTACGGGTGACCGGACACCACATGAAAGGGAAATCACTTCCTGGAAGGGGTTTGAGGCTGTTTCCTTGTGTGATCTGGAATCACTGATGGCACTGAAAATCCCTGGCGTGCCCGTGGCAGAGCTGTGGGGTTGGAAAGCCCAGGATGTGGAGCATGGCACAAACCCTTCGCTGCATGTCCTGGGGCTGGGTGGGGACACCTCAGGTGCCTGCAGAGGGTGTTTGTTCCAGTTTTGGGGGAGCAGCACCCATGTGGTCCCATGGGACAGAGAGCACAAGGGAGGAAAGGATGCAAAGGTGCATGACAGGGATAAACAGGAAAGCAAAAACAGGCAAATGGGATCTGAACCTCCAACACAGAGCTGGGAGAGAGGACACAGATCTATCCCAAAACCTGAGGTATTCAGCCCAGGACAAGCCTACAGAGCCTATGATGTCCACAAACACACAGAGCAAGGACAGATTCCTGCAGCTCCCCCCTCCTCCTGCATCATCTTCTCCCTGTTTTCCTACTTTGAGCCCTCGTGGAGGGGGAAGTGAAGGAAGAAGGGAACAGGGAGCAAGGACTGGAAAGTGGTGGCAGAGGAGGAGTGTGTCCCCAGCTGTTTGTGGTGACTTACCTCGGTGCAGGGGGTGAGGACAGACTGGAGTGAGCAGCAGCTCAGTTTGCTGGGAGCTCTCCTCTGGGAGTGGGGAGGAAGAGGAGAGGGGTGGGACGGGTGAACTTGCACGCACTTTGGCTTGCCTGGTTGGAGAAAGGATGTGTTGTGTTTCATTTTCTCTGTACGGGAAAGAAACTTGTTCCCCTTTCCAGGCTTGACTCTGGCTTTACTGGAAACAACTTGGTCAGCAAGGGCAGGACTGCTGGGGGCCCAGCCTGGCGTGTTTAGGCTGGAGATCAGCAAAACGTTCTTCCCCCAGTGGTTGTCAGGCACTGAACAGCCTCCCCAGGGAATGGGCACGGCCCCAAGGCTGCCAGAGCTCCAGGAGTGCTTGGACAATGCTCCCAGGCACAGGGTGGGGTTGTTGGGGTGTCCTGTGCAGGGCCAGGAGTTGGACTGGATGATCCTTGGGCAGCCCTTCCAGCTCAGGATAGTCCATGGTCCAATGACCTCCTTCCTGCTGCCCTCGCTGCAGTGCTTTGGGGACCTGGTGTCTGTAGCAGAGTGGGAAATGTGGGGGTGTCTGGCACCAGTGATGCTCTCAGGCCCCTTTGAGTGGCTGTGCCTTGCACCAGGCAGATGTGGGCAGCCCCAGGAGCTGTGTGTGGCCTCATGAGATCTGCCAAGTGAGACACCAACACCTCACATCCCTGAGCGCAGGGAATGAGCCCAGGGATGTGCATTCAGCTCTGCTAAAAGAGCCCCAAAATGCCACCAGTACCCAAACCCCAGCACATCGGGGATGGGAGGTGCCACAATGACCCCAGCAGGTGAACGGCCTTGGGGCCCTGGGGACCAGCCAGGCCACCCCATGGGGGACACAGGGGGTGAGGAGGGGCTGTGTGATCCATACCCCGAGTGTCCTTTCAGGAGTCCCGTGACAGCTGCACTGACCTTCATGACCAAGAGGCATCGGGGGCCCCAAAGCTGGACCTGGGGCTCAGGGGAGCGTGTCCAAGGAAAGAGGGCAGTGAGCAGGCCTGGGATTAGGGTGGCTCCAGAGCCAAGGGGGGCTGGCAAACCCCCCATCCCCACTGCCTGCTGCCTTCTGCTTTCCCAAGGAAGGTGTTGCATCATTTCCAAAACAGCTGAAAAAGGGCATGACCAAAACTCAGCCCAGAGACCTTTGCCAACAGAGATCTGTCACCGAGCTGGTCTTTAATGCATTGACTAAATGTCCTCTTAATGCAATATAATACACATTTTTAATCAAAATGTCACCCCATAATAAATCAGATGCCCAGAAGAAATGTGATTTTATTTTATCAGCAGAGCTCCCCTATCAAGCAGACCTGTAACCGTGTCAAGACAAGATGACAGGTGAGTTTGAAAGGACCTACCTCCCACCAAATGGTTCTTCTGGACAGTAATTGTATTTCTGTCCTATTGCCCTTTCTGAATATACAGCCCAAATGAGACCACTCCATCATTTCATCCAGCACTGATTGATGGCTGTGTCCTCGTGCTCTGTGTCCTTTGTCTCCTGCTGTCCCCTTAACCCCATTTAAATGCCGAATTACAGGGGCTGGCTGTGGGTTTCCAGCATCTCCTGGAAGCTGGTGTTGGTCTGGGTGTTGTCTTCTGTCTCCTCCAGGTCCTTGAGATTTCTGAGAAGGGTTTAGCCCCACTCGCTTGACTTTCAGAGCTGTTGTGGTCAAGCCAAGCCCTCCCCTCCCATCCTCTGAGTATCTCCTTCTCCTCTGGATCTGCAGCTGGGACATCCCAGACCGGTTTGGATTGGAAGGGACCTTAAAGCTCATCCAGTTCCACCCCCTGCCATGGGCAGGGACACCTCCCGCTATCCCAGGCTGCTCCAAGCCCCATCCAACCTGGCCTTGGACACTCGCAGGGATGGGGCAGCCACGGCTTCTCGGGCCTCCCCACCCTCACAAGGAAGAATTTCTCCCCAACATCCCACCCAGCCC
>VZRJ01010885.1:275789-305822 GCA_013397565.1 Ptilonorhynchus violaceus
TCCCGCTATCCCAGGCTGCTCCAAGCCCCATCCAACCTGGCCTTGGACACTCGAAGGGATGGGGCACCCACGGCTTCTCGGGCCTCCCCACCCTCACAAGGAAGAATTTCTCCCCAACATCCCCCCCAGCCCCGCCTCGTGGCAGTGGCAAGCCGCTCACACGGGCACCCGTGGCTCCGTGGGCGCCGCAGGGAGCCAGGGATGAGCCTGGCGCGGTGCCAGCCCGGGGGGCTTCTGCAGACCCCGACTGCCGGCACAAACCCGCCCCGACCCGGCCCGGTGCTCTCCTTCCCCTTCCCGGCTCCGGGCGGGGGTGGCCGNTGTTGTACAAGAGAAAGAGAAAAACCTATTCCTAATTCTATTAAGTCGTTATTCTTTTTCTCTAGGTTCATGAATTTAGCACGGCCTTGGCTGAGCAACAGTGTTCATTAGTAACATTTTCTAGTAGTTTCTTCTGTTACTTCCCTATCTGTAAGTTCCTAGCCCTGAGTACAAGCAGATTCACACGGTCTGCTTGTAAGGACACATTCATCTCATTCCTCTCACCGGGATAACCCATCTCCCCCAAACGGCCCCAAACGCCCTTCCCCGAGGTGGGGGCAGCCTGGCACTCCCTGGGACCGGGGGGCAGGAGGGGTTTCCTCGGCCCAGGCCGTGGCGGGAGGTGCGAGGCTCACACGGCTCTGCCCGGTTCTCCCCGCGGTGGCAGGACCAGCACAGCCCCAGCGGCACCACGGGCAGGCTCCAGCAGGGAGGAGGGGCTGGGATGGTGCAGGGGACCCCCAGATGACATAGAATGGGGCCAAGGCCGGTGCAGAGGGCAGGGTGGGTTTACCTGGAATAGCCAGAGGATGTAGATGCTCTGCAGAGCCCCAGGTGTCCCAAAACCATCCCCAAAGAGGGTGGTGCCCCGGGTTTTGGGGAACCCGAGCACTCAGGTGAGCATCCACATGATTTAGGGCCCCTGTCACGGCCTCTTGGCTCTGCTGCACAGCCAGGAACTCTGCTTCAGATGATTTTTACCCTGACCAACCCTCCTCCTTTCAGGATGGGCCATGGGGCAGCTCCTTCACCTCTTGCTGCCCGCCCAGCTGGTGGTGCCAGGCAAGCTGGGTCAGTGCCCTCCCAGCCCAGCCCCGCAGCCCCTCATGGAAGGGAAGCGACCCCTGCACAGCCTCCCCCACGTCCCCAGTGCCCGCAGGCGCACACGAGCTGCTGACAGCAGACAAGAGGGAGAGACGCTCCTGCTCTGCCTTCCCTGCCGGGGATCCCCGGGCTGCCGGCGCTGACAGGCAGGAGCTGCCAGAGGGGGATGAATCGGGCAGCTGGCACTTCCCTGTCACTGAGCAGGAGGCAGGGATGGGGACCAGCAGCGCTGGCAGGTACCACTCACCTCTGCTGCCACTCACCAGCATCCCGGCCGGCCACCATGGGGGGGTGGGGACAGCTCACAGCATCCACCCTTCTGCAGCCACTGGTGGCTTAATGGTGCCTGAAGAACCACGCAGGTGGATGTTGCAGCTGTTGAGCTGGGCTGTCCCAAAGGGAATCATGGAATCATTAAGTTTGGAAAAGCCCTCTAAGATCTTGGAGTCCAGACATGAACCCACCACTGCCAGGTCCATCTCTAAACCACGCCCCCGAGTGCCACATCCACACGTCTCCCAAATTCCTCCAGGGATGGTGACTCCAGCACTGCCCTGAGCAGCCTGTGCCAGTCCCTGGCAGCCCTTTCAGTGAAGGAATTTTCCCTAATATCCGATCTAAACTTCCCCTGGCACAATTTGAAGCCGTTTCCTCTCATCCTGTCACTTATTACCCGGGAGAAGAAACCGACCCCCACTTGGCTGCACCTTCCTGTCAGGGAGTTATGGGAAACGATGGTGCCCTGGAAGGATTCCCTGAGATCTCAGGTGAAGATGGGGCTGCAAGGCCACTTGCCACCCTGTTGTCACTCTGGGTGGCACACTGCCACACGTCTAGGGTGCTGTAACTGCCGTCCCAGGGGGTGCGTTACTCCTATGATGGATGCTTGCACAGAGCAGGTGTGAGGAATAAACACAGGTATGTGGTTTAAAAGCCAGGATTTCGGGTTTAAAAGCCAGGATTTCAGGTTTAAAAGCCAGGATTTCAGGCTCTAGCTCTTGCTTGCTGTCTCCTGTCATTGATGCACATCCCTGTTGGCTCATGGGACCAGAGGAGATAGATGAGTGCTGAGCAGCCCTGGGCAATGCTGGGAAAGCTTGTCCCATCCCTCCCTCTCTTGTTGCCTGTTAACGATGTCAGGGCTTGTCATTATTCGACATCTATTGGTTAATTTGGCTGATTGTTCCCCATTCTTTAATGTATCCGTTATTTATTTATTCTCTGGTGTAACAAGCAGTTCCAGATTGATCACTTTGCCATGCAAATGAGCTGCTCTAGTGCTTGTCACTGAAATTTGTAGATTGGGGGAGTTTGCAATCAAACACAGCCAGAATCTAAATTACAACATTCCAGGCAATAATAGCAGGGAGAAGACAGGAAGGATGTGCCATAAATAAGATGGTATCAGAGCAGGGTGCCCCGAGCTGTGCTGACAACGAGCCAGGAGCCCCGGGGCGAGCAGCAGGAGGCCCTGCCCCGCACAGCCGAGCTGTCCTGGCACGGATGCCTCGCTCCCCCAGGGGACAAGGGCAAACAGAGGAAGCAAAAGGCTTTAGGGAATGGTAGTACCTGGCCAGGGACCAAGGGCTGCTCATGCTGGTCTCTGAAAAGCCCAGCATGGGAAAGAGTGTTCACAGGACCACGGGCTGCAAGGAACCTCTGGACTTTAGTGCAGAATCCTGATTTGATTGCCAGCATGGATCGTGTTTGGCTTCTTCCCACCTCCATCAAAGGCAGCAGATGCACTCAGGATGATTCTGTCCATCCCAAGGTCGGTAAGAAAGATCACACAAGACAAGTAAGCAATCAAAGTGCCACGAGCCTTCCTGCAGGCACTGCTGGGATGGGATCAGGGAGCCAACCCGGGCCTTCACAATGTCAGGGAGAAGAGCCTGGCCAGGAGAAGAGGAATGTTCAGCCAGCACAGTGTTGTGGATCCCAGCAGAGCTGTGGAGAGGCCCTCAGGGATCTCCAGTCCAGCTCCCTGTTCGTGGACTATTCCCAGCACTAGATCAGGGAGGATGTGGCTTTGCTTGCCTGAGTCTGGAAACCCCCCAAGGACAGAGATCCCCAAAGCTCCAGTGCCCTGTCTTAGGGCTGGACCACACTCAGGTGGAGAAACGTTTCCTAAAGTCCATCCCAAACCTCTGAAGGGCCCCTGTGTGCCCACCACCCCTTGCTGTGTCATTTGGCAGCACCGAGATGTGTTTGGCTCCGTTTCCTTGCAATTGCTCCCAAGTAGCTGCAGCAGTGATCAGCTCCCACCTCCCCCCCCTCCCCTGGCTGACAGCGACGTGGCCTCCCCACTGCTGATCACAAAGATGAATAATTTTCCCTGACTTGGCCACAATCCCCCTGAAGCAGCAGTTTAGCTCATCTGTGTTTTCCTCACATTTGCATCCCACTCCAACCCGTTCCCTACTCCAGCAGTGAGTCCTCAGCCTGTTCACCCCATGAGGAGAGTCCATGGTCTCTCATAAACATCCCTAAAGGTCTAAAAATAGCTTGAAGGGCCATTTTTACAAGGCAACTGAAAAAAAAAAAAAAAGAGACAAATTCTGGTTCTTCCTTCCCCTCTTGGCTTTATGCTCCAGGCTCAAGAGATGAGGCTCTGAGAGACACCCTGGATGTGGTGAGATTCCCTTCAAATCCTGCCTGATGGCCATCCTGGAGGGAAGGAACAGGGTCCCAGTCTCTGGGCTGTGTGTTCTGGTGCCTCAGTGCTGAGGATGTGAGGTTTGCACTCTTTGGGACCACCAGGAATCCCCCCACCAGGCAGGGATGTGCTCGTCCCAGTGGAGTGGGAACCGCCGTGTGCTGGTTTGTAGCGATGTTGTGCTTCCCCATCGGGCTGAAATGACCAGCACGGATCCTTCCTGCTTCCTGCAGCCTTCCTGCTTCCTGCATCCTTCCTGCTTCCTGCATCCTTCCTGCTTCCTGCATCCTTCTTGCTTCCTGCATCCTTCCTGCTTCCTGCATCCTTCCTGCATTCCACCCAGATCCCGACGGCTCCCGGGGCCCTGTGCCCCCTTCCCAGGCTGGTCTCCATGCCACGGCCTGGCTTCCCTGACAAAAGGCCTTGAAAACGGAGTGGAAGTTCCCTGCAGGTGATTTTTGGTGTTAAGTGGGTCATGGCAGCTGGAGGTCCGCGCTGGCTGCAGCCGATTACACCTCATTCCCGTTAAAATTCCCTCTCCACAGCGGCTTTCCTGGGAGCTCAGCTGCCCTCCGCCCGACCTTGGCCGCGATCGATGTGAGCTCACAGCTCGCTCCTCACGTCTGCCCGATTTGGGGGCTCTGATTGCTGCTGCCCAGGCTCTGATTGCCTCTGCCCGCGGCCGGCGGGGCCCGACGTGCGCCTGGCCGGCTCCACCAGCCTTCCCTCCACTCAGATTTCCAAGGGAATGTCCCAGCAGAGCCGGGAAGGACGTTTCCTGGGCAGGCAGGTGTGAGGATGGAGGTCAGGATGCCTCCCTGTCCCCGTGGCGTGCAAACCACGTGGAAGGTGTCCCTGCCCACGGCAGGGGGTTGGAATGAGGTGGTCTCTAAGGTCTCTTCCAAACCAAGCCGTTCTGGGATTCGGTGTCGTGGGGCTGATGAACACAGACCTCTGGCAGCTCTCTGGCAGCTCCCTGGCCCTGTCCCCCAGACTGTGTCCTCAGTCCTGGTGTGGCCCTCACGCCTCCAACATCCTCCCAGGCGCTTCCATCAGCTCGACAGGGACAGCCCAGTGCCCTCCAGGGACACAGCCCAGCTCCTCTGCTTCTGCTGCGCTCCCTGTGAGCTCACCCTCCTCAACCACCTCCTTTGCTTCCCAACACAGCCCCTTCCCAGCTTGGAAAAACACTTTTCCACTTGCAGTGGCGTGAGCCACTTGGGATTCCCTCCTGTCCAAGTTCTCTCCGGCAGGCAGAGGTCAAACCCACGTCCTTGCTGCCAGCTCAGACACAAATCAATCAGCACCTCAGAGGCCACTGCAGCCCCCATGGGGTCTCCCTGTGGGGGCCGTGGTGTGGCAGCCCCGGCACCGACTCCCTGGCCCGGAGTTGTTCTTCACCTGGACTTTTAATTTCAGAGCTGCAATGAGGGATGGGAAGAATCCCAGCTTCTAATTAATTACTGAGTTCCCTGTAATTGATGCAATTTACTGCCAGTGTGTCTGGTTTATCGCACTGTGGAGAAGGTCACTCTGAACACTGCTTTTCCAAACACCCCAGCGAGTGGCCCTAAGTCCTGAAACAGCTCCACACTCCGAGGGGAAGTTTGCACTGGGTAGTAGGAGATGAGTGTGGTCCTGTGTGTGGCACCAGAGTGGGGGTCCACGGAGCACCCTGGAAGGTGGCTGCCTCTGGACAGTGGGTCCTGGTCCTCTGGATATTGGGAAGGAATTCCTCCCTGTGAGGGTGGGGAGGTCCTGGCACAGGCTGCCCACAGAAGCTGTGGCTGCCCCATCCCTGGCAGGGTCCAAGGCCAGGTTGGACGGGGCTTGGAGCAACCTGGGATAATGGAAGGTGTCCCTGCCCATGGCAGGGAGTGGGATTGGATGAGTTTGAAGGTCCCTTCCAACCCAAACCATTCTGGGATTCTGTGATTCCATAATCTGATCTGGTGGACACAAAGGTCCCAGCATGAGATCAAGCACAAGATGACACATGCAGGACCCTACAGCTGGGCTTTATGTGGCATTTCACATGACAGAAAGGGTGCATTTTTATTCCCAGGTCAGGTTCATCCTGTAATGGGACATATTTTTTTGCATAAGCCTTCACAAGGAGGTTTCAGGAGCCTTGGGATGGGCAGTGGAATCTCTAAGGAGCTCTAATCCTTCCAGTAATCCCTGAATTTTTCAATTTAATTTATTTGGAGAAGTCAAATGAAGCCACTCATTTGCCACAATGGTACAAGGAGATTACAGTTTGTGTCTCCCATTCCCAGCCCTGAGCTGGATGGATCTCCCTAATGCCCTAAAAGCCCATATTACCGGGATCTATGTCTCTTCTCAAGTGTCTCCTACGCTGCTCTGACGTAGCATCCCCTGGGAAGAGCCATATCCTTGCACTTGGAGCTGGATTTGCCTTGCTGGGGCTTAAGAGGGGATTTACTGAGCCCTTCAAATTGTCTCACTCACTAATTAATGACCAGGCTTCAGGTTCGGAACATGCACTTAAATAAACTGCAAAAGTGCATTTCATTAATCTCAATTAATGATTCAAACACGCGGAAGCCTCTGCTCAGGCCCTGTGAGTGATGGCAGCTCTGTCTCCCTCCTTGGCATCCCTGTGCAGGGGGGACACGGGCAGGGACCTTCCCTGCTGCTGTCCCTGTGCCTGCTGCCTCCAGATCCAGGCTGGGCACCATTCCTGAAGGCTTTAAATGCTTGAGCAGAGAGCGAATGGGTGACAATTGTCCGAGGCAGGACACCTCCCCTGCCCCCAAACTCTGCGTGCCCGGGTGTGCAGCCACGGCAGAGCGGTGCCAGCAGCCAGGGCTGGTGGAAAACAGGCTTTGCATGCCACTGAAGGGAAGAACTGGGTGAACTGAGTGAGGAATTGCACTTCAGGCCCCTGCAAAGCACCATCCACACCTCCCCCGGGGGGTTTGGGCAGCCCACGGGGCACAAAGGGTGCTCTGTCTTGGTGTGACACCGGGAGCATCTGCCGGTGCTGAGAGGCTGAGGAGAGACCTTCCACCAGATGCACCCACGGAGCTGCTCCTGGGAACACGAACGGAGGGGGGAAGGCCCCTCCTGCGCTGCCAAAAAGTTGGGTGTGAGCCTGGAGCCCCCACCCCGGAGCCGCACCCCGCCCGCGCTCCGCCTGCCGCAGGGGCTCTGCCGAGCGTTCCCCCATCCAGCTCCAGAGGGATCAGGATGGAGGCAACCGCCTCACTTAGAGACCTGAGCGTGGGATAAGGGCTCGTGTGCACACCCACGAGGGAGCACGGCGAGACAACGGCAGGAGGGGGAGCCCAAACACCGCCCCAGGGACTCATCACGGGAGAACCGTCACCCGACAAACGCCCGTTCCAGAAGCCCAGGGGAGCCCGGGGACACAGCTCCGGGCGGGAACGCGGATTGCAGACCCCCGAGGATCAACCACCTTGTCCAGGGCCCCTTCCGGAGCTGTCCCAGCACAGCCATCGGTTCCAGTGCCGAGGTGTGGAAATGGGCGGTGGAAGCAGCTGCCCAGGTCACCTTTTGGACCGAGGACATTGCTGCCTCATGGGAGGCAGGGGAAGAGCATTTTCAGACTTATTATGGGTAAACTTGGTGTCTGAGTCCTGCTGCTGAAGGGATCCATGTTGCTCAAATGTGTGTGTGTTTGTATATATACATGTATATATACATATATATATACATATATAAAAAATATATATATACACTCTCTCTAGCCCACCTGCATCCTGCTCAGCCAGAGGAGGAGCAGGCTGAGGCTGTTGGTGCTGCTGATGTTCAGGTGGGTGCTCTGTCTGTCTGTGGGCTGTGTGGCCAGCCAGGTGTACCCCGACACAGGTCTAGGGGTGGCTGTGAGGTACACGGATATGCAGGGGTGGGTGTGTTGGGCACACACATCTGCAGCCTCCCAGCACGGACCTGGGCACAGGCAGCTGCAGCAGCCTCGCATCACTCAGCTGGTGGGCCCAGCATCACGTGTTCCCACCGACAAAAAGTACTGAAACCAACAATTTAATGAGTAAGAGATGGGGAATCAGCAAAGGAACCACCCACACTCGTCTCTGCTGTGCCCCTGCTGCAGGCCCTGAAGTGCTGCACCCCTGCATGTACAGGCAGGGAGAGAAAAAAAGAACCTTTTTGAAGGGAAGACCAAGAAAGTCTGCCCGTGATGTTGTTCTTCCAGGAGATGAGCATCCTGCTGCTCCTCTGGGATCGCCCCAGCTCGGAGCGTGGCACGCAAAGCCTCTCTCAGCATCCCAGTTACTCTGTGGTTTGGAGCCGGAGGTGAGACACTGCTGCTGCAGAGCTGCAGAGATACCTGCTTGATTTTTCACTGAGACCTGGCTCCTCAGCAGCAAAACCCTTGTTCCCTCTCTGGCCATTCCCTTCTCCCAGATGAGAATCAGGAAGGGATGCTCCTTTGCTTTCAAGAACTCTGATAAAAATATATTTTTTAAAGCCCCACTTCCCTGAGTGATGAGATTAAGCACAATACTCAGTTTCTGCCGAAAACAAGCACATTTTTTCCCATCTGGTGAAAGAAGAGACTCAAAAACCTTATTAAAAGGTTGCTGTCAGTTTAGACATCAAAAGCTGAGGATGACAATCCAAAATCAATAATGATTTTTAATTCAGGCCTCATTTAAAGACTGGAATAGGTTTGGGGCAGAGCAGGTGGTGCCCTGGCACCCCCAGGGTGACACTGAGAAGCATTTCTCAGTTTCTGGAAGGCTTAGGGACACTGGACTGTGGATGCCACGTGGGGTGGCAGCGTTTCCCTGCTGTCCCTGGGGTCCAGACGTGTCCTGAGCAGCAGCTGCGACCTTCAGCCAGCCCTGTCCTCTGGCTGGGCAGGGACAGGGACCCTTCCCTCGTGCTGTGCCCCGGGGCCGTGGCTCTGACAGCCCGGGCTGTGCTGCGGCTCCTCACCCTTTATTAAATATCACACTTTGCTGATTAATTTCTAATCAAACCCGTTTGTCAGAGGCCGTCCCCAAGCCCCCAGGACTGCACTGCTGAGGTTCCTGTGTCTCTGGCACCGCTGAGGTGGCATTTCTCCCGTGCCCGTGTGCCTCAGCCGTGCCCTCAGCAGAGCTATCAGAGAGTCACAGGATCCCAGAGTGGTTTGGGTTGGAAAGAACCTTAAAGCTCATCCCATCCCACCCCCTGCCATGGGCAGGGACACCTTCCACTAGCCCAGGGTGCTCCAAGCCCTGTCCAGCCTGGCCTCGGACACTTCCAGGGATGGGGCAGCCACAGCTTCTCTGGGCAGCCTGTGCCAGGGACTCCCCACCCTCACAGGGAAATATTTCTTCCCAATATTTAATCTATATTTACCTTTCTGCTGCTTTCTCATCCAACTCTACAGGGTCTTTGCAGGGGAGGAGCAGATGAGAACCATGACTGGGACATCCACCCCAAGTCACCCCTGAGAACCCTGCAGAAAGGCTGCGGTCCTAAATGGTCCTTCACGGGATGATCCCATGAGAGGAACATGGGATCATCGTGGTCAGGCTGAGAGAGCTGGGGGTGTTCATCCTGGAGAAGAGACCTTAGAGATTGTTCCAGTGCCTAAAGGGGCTACAGCAGAGCTGGAGAGGGACTTTGGACAATGAATGGAGCGGCAGGACAATGCGGAATGGTTTCCCACAGCCAGAGGGCAGGGTTAGATGGGAATTGGGAAGAAATTCTTCCCTGTGAGGGTGGGGAGGCCCTGGCACAGGTTGGCCAGAGAAGCTGTGGCTGCCCCATCCCTGGAAGTGGCCAAGGCCAGGCTGGACAGGGCTTGGAGCAACATGGGCTAGTGGAAGATGTCCCTGCCCATGGCAGGGGTGGGACTGGATGGGCTTTAAGGCCCCTTCCAGTCTGGGATTCTGTGATCCCTGCGAGTGCAGACTCTCCCCAGTGTCCCAGGACCAGGCTCCGGGAGGAGGAGCTGTTGCTGCCCGGTCGTGCCTGGGGGGTGTGTTTGGATCAGATCGAGGACAGATAAATCATCTGCATGCAAAGCGCTCCCCTCGTGCACAGCTGGCTCACACGGCAGGGACGGGAATCGGGGAGCCGGGGAGGTTTGTTGGAGCTGAGATTGGAGCAGTGTCTGACAGGTGCTGGCTCCAAGTCAGCCAGAAGCAAAGGACCCCTGTGGGAGTGAGAGGCTGCAGCGGGGAAAGGCACTGCTGGGACTCGCCTTCCTCGTGGGCCCCAACGGGCAGAGGCCAGGGAGGAGCATGGCAGGATGAGGATGAGGCTGGAGGATGAGGATGGTGGCTGGAGGATGAGGATGCTGACTGGAGGATGAGGATGGTACCTCCAACACCCACACACGGCTCCCAGCCCAGATGGGCGGTGCTGGCCATGCCGTTTGGTGACACAGGTGACAGGGCTGTGTCCCCTCTCTGTCCCTGGTGCACGAACACCGAGGCACCTGCCTGCAGCCCCTTTTGTGGCTCTCCCAAAGCTCCTCACCCGCTGCCTGCACCCTGCCCTGCCTCCCTGCCCTGCGCAGTCCATCTGTGACAGATGCAGACACACCAGCCAGGGAGCAGAGCCAGCTCCAGCTGGGTGGAGGAGCTGGAAATAGCCTTTCGTTACACCATTTTTAGCAGTTCGTTTGGAGATGTGTTTTGCCAGCAGAAACTCGAGCGTGCTGTTTATCCCTCTTAGGGGAAGGCTGTCATTAGTGCAGAAGGAACCAGCGTGGATGCGGCTCCTCGGCAGCAAAGCCATAATGGAGTGGAACTGGTTTGACTGGGACCCTGGCAGTGATGGCGGCTTTGCTGCCTTCACATCCCACAGCTTCCAGGTAGTGGGCACAGAGGTGGAGTCCTTGTGACCCTGTAGACAGGGATGGCTCATGGACATGGATATTCACGGAATGTCTCAGATCATCTCCAGCCTTTCCAGCCTCCTTCAGCTCTCATTTCACAGATTGCACCATGTGAAAAAAAAGCGTTATTTAACCCCCCCAGTGCCCTCCAGCCCAGCTCCCCATCCTGTGGAGCACGGAGATTCCCACTCCACAGGTACCATGGGTGGGTCCCGGTCCTGTGTGACCCCAAATCCCTTGTCCCTTCAGGGGTGAGTGCAGGGCAGGGCGGGAAGGCTGCACACGTGTGCACTGTGCTGGCACACGTGTGCTGGGAACAGGAGGCGTGGGAGGAGCTGTGGCACCCAGACACAAACACTCCATAAATACAGGTACAGCAAGGACAGGCACCCACTCCCTGACATCCCATTTTCTCTGGATTTGTCACTGAGGATTATAACTCAAAATAGAGTGGGGTTTTTTTTTTCATTTTTAAAGTGCTACACCAGGGAAAACGTGCCTGTGACACCGGGTGTGTTTGGCACAGGGATTTCTGCAGCTGACCCACAGCTCGTCTTCCCACCTGGCTCCTGGCTGCTCTGCCAACAAGTCTTGATGGACAAGCCTTGGAGAGAAAATGTGCTGGCAGCCCTGGGATGCAGGCTTCCTGGAGCTGGAACTTGGAGAGGGGCGGGATTTTGGATAGTAGCAGCAGGGTGGTCATGCCCACCCTCTCCAGGCCAGCCACGGGGGACACCTCCCATGTGCTCCATGCTTTGCTCTTTTTGCCTGGAGTGGGACCCCAACAGCACCGGGGATGGCCCAGCCTGGGCTCCCAGTGCCAGCAGCAGCACCAGCACTGCGCAGAAAGGGAGCAGTTTCTGGAATATTTTCCCAAGGGATGGTGCCCAGCAGGGGCAGGGTTGATGATGTGACACCAGAGCTGTCAGAGGGGAGGGACAGGGCATCCCAGCCAAGAGCAGAGCGATGCAGCTAAGGGAGAAGGGAGAAGGAGGAGGAGGAGTGGAAAACATCCTGCATTCCATGAGGGCTTAAACCTGCAGCCCCATGGACACAGAGGGTGGGGAACACGCGTGGGCCACATCAGGAGGGGTCTCAAAGCGGGGGGAGGTTGCTCAGAAAGGCTCAGACCCGTGGCCGCAGCAGCGCTGGGCACGAGGAGATGCTCTGGACCCAGCACAGCCAGGCGGGGATGAAAAACCCTTCTGAGAGCACAGGGTGACCAGAACATTTGCACGGTTTTCCTGGCCTCTTCTGATGCCCTGATGAAGTGCCCCGAGGCAGAGCAGCAGTGAGGGTGTCTCCTCAGCACGGCCGTGTCTGTGGGAGGGGCTGGTGCTGCGTGCTCGGGGTTGAGATCCATTGCTCACAGCACAGAGCCAGATGTGTGCTCAGCTTCACAAACCCGCATTTCAGCGAGGCCAAAGGCAAGGTCACACACGAGCAGGGCAGGCCACACCTCTCCGAGGGGCTGTGTCCCGCAGAGCAGGGCCCCTGGAAGAGGATCGCGGGTCACAGCGCACAAAGGTGCTGTAGTGTGGCCAGCAGGGCGAATGAGGGGCTTGTGTGAGCAAGAGGGGCCATGCAGGGGGTGACCTCCCTCTCCTGATGCCTGGCTGAGCCCTTGGACAGATGTGGTGTGGCTCTCTCGGTGTCCAGCAGAGGATGTTCACGGGGCTGTGCTGGGCGCTGCAGGCAGATGGGCTGGTGAAGGTCAGGCAGGAGTGACTTTGCCAAGGGAAGGCAGAGACAGACCCTCCAGACCCGGGCAGATGAAGTGCCTGGTACTGCCTGAAGTGCCACTTAGGCACCAGGTCCAGAGAGGTGTGATCTGAGAGCCCCTGCCCAGCACAGACCCATCACCCCATCCCCTCGTCCCACAGAGTGACCAGAGCCAAGCAGGGGCTCGTGGGGGCAGTGGCAGCAAAACATGGCCAGGCAGAGGCACGAGGACCTGGAACTAAATCTTGCCCAGAGGAGCAAAACATAACAGCCAGACATGGATATTCCTGTCTTCAGATCCCTTTGCTCCCACAAACCTCTGTGTGCTGCTCACCCCCTGCCACAGGGGATGTGAACTCCTCCTTCTGATCCCAATACGTCCCTGCTCCATGCACTGCCACCAGAATGGCTCTGGGGGCTCTGGGGCCCCCAATAAAAGGAGGACATGGACCTGCTGGAGTGAGCCCAGAGAAAGGGAAAAGCCCTTGAAGGTGTTCAGAAGGCTGGAGCCCCTCTGCTCTGGAGACAGGCTGGGAGAGCTGGGGGGGGATCCAAGGGGGCTGGAGAGGGACTTTGGACAAGGGCCTGGAGGGACAGGACAAGGGGGAATGGCTTCCCACTGCCAGAGGGGATATTGGGAAGGAGTTGTTCCCTGTGAGGGTGGGGAGGCCCTGGCACAGGGTGCCCAGAGAAGCTGTGGCTGCCCCATCCCTGGAAGTGTCTGAGGCCAGGCTGGACAAGGCTTGGAGCACCCTGGGCTAGTGGAAGGTGTCCCTGCCCATGGCAGGGACCTGGAACAAGATGACCTTTAAGGCGCTTTCCAACCCAAACCATTCTGGGATTCTGGGATTCCTGCTCCAGGTCAAAGCACAGAGAGCACAGGATGGGTGAGGGGAGGCCACACGGGCAGGAGCGTGGGCAGGGAGTGAGGGCAGGGGACAGCATCCCTTGATCCCTGTGGCTGGATGGATGCAGGGATGCAGGGAGCTCCTTCCTAACCTTATCTCTTCCCTGTGCAGCTGGAGGCCGTGTGCTGTGCAGGGTGCAGGGAAAGCATCCGTGGCTGTTGGGGCATGGAGCCAGCACCCAGGATCAGGGTGTCACCTCCAGGGGGGTGTGGGTGATGCTGATCAGTGCCCAGGGAGCCCTGGCTTGGCCAGAGCTGCAAGTACTGTCCATGTAGAGGTGCCTGGCTGTGGTGGAGTCCCTCCTCTGCCACCAGGGAGGTTTGCAGCCCTTCCCTTGTGTGACACCCGTGGGCAGGGCTCTGCTGCTCTCCTCTCTCAGACCTCTGGTTTGTGCTGCCTGAGCTGTGCAGAGCTCCAGGTCTCCCGCTCGGGGCTCCGGCACAGCTCTGCTGCTGCACGAGCTTTCATGGCGAGCTAATTCTGGAGTCACTAATTTAATGATGATTAATGACAGGTACACCACCCTTTCCTTCCTCCTTTTATCGATTGGGGGAAAAAAAAAAAACTGGAGCAGAGCCGGATATTAATTAATTCTCTCAAGTGGAGGGGAAAGTAATCAGGCTGAAATCAGATCGAATTTGGGACTCGCGGGTGAGCGGGAGGATGTGCCGAGTGATGTCAACGAGAGACGCCCCAGCCTGGCTGGGCTGGGAGGGACAAGGCTGCTGAGCACATTCCCCTGGAAAGGGCTGGCAAAAGTGGATGTAAAGGACGGGTATCCAGGCTGGACCTGCCCACTGGGATGGAGTGGGGATGCCGGGAATTTGGTGCAAAGCCTGGCACAGGCTTGGCCTGGGTGCTCTTACCTGTGCCCTGTCTCCACCTCGGCTCCAGAGCTGTTTCTCTTTGCTACAGGCTGCGGTGCAGCATCACTTGGCAGCTCCCTGGAAGTGTCCAAGGCCAGGCTGGACAGGGCTTGGAGCAGCCTGGGCTAGTGGAAGGTGTCCCCGCCCAGGGCAGGTGGTGGAACTGGATGAGCTTTAAGGTCGCTTCCAACGCAGACCATTCTGTGGTTCTGTGATCTGTGAGCATCAAAACCGGTTAAGCTGCCACAGAAAGTCACAATTTGCAAATCTCTCTGATTGCAGATTGTTCGGTTTGTGGTTTGCATGTTTACTTCACCTGGGAATGCCACAGTAGGGCTAAGCAAGGCTGAGGAGTTAATCTGCCAAGCATCTCGCTGTGTCAAACCCACATATCCTCCGAGAACATCCATTTCACCTTGAGAAAACATCTCCTTCCCCCTTTCCCTGGGAGTCAGTTCAGCAGCAGGGCAGGGCTGCGCCTCACGGCTCGCTGGGGCTCGGGGCTCCAGCAATCTCCCGAGTATTTAAGCATGACTAATTGGCTTGTGCCTACCATACAAGGGATTTAAAACCTGTATCCTATTCAAGCTCTGGCCGGACTCACAACTGCTTAATTTCTAATAGCCTGCACACTCGGCCGTCAGACAGGAGATATTCCAGAGTGCCCTTTCCCTTTGCAGTGCAGTGCAGTGTCACCTCACATTAGGGCTGGGACCATGAATCCTCAACCTGTGACCCCAGCGAAGCAGTCAGCAGTGCCGTGCCAAAATCTTTTGACGTGATGCTTCAAAATAGAATCTTAAAGAAAATGAACCAAATTAAATAAACGCAATTAAACAGTAATTTTTCGTCATGACGAGACGTTGCTGCCTGGGTCCACTCCAGGATGTGAGCATCAGCGTGTTTATAAAGGAGCTGGGAACATTTTCTGGTGAAATATCCGGTTTGGGCAAGGCTGTGTGGGTCAGGTCGGGTTGGACTGAGCCAGCAGCGCACGAGGGATGTCCTCAGGTGTGCTGCCTCAGGAAAAGCACACCTGGCACGCCAGGGAAAGCACACCTGGCACACCAGGGAAAGCCATCTTCCCCCTTGCTTGGCGCTCAAGGAGCCACCAAGGAGCCCTGTGCCCGGGTTTGACTCCACTGCTGCGGGAGAGATGCACATCCTATGGAGCCACCAAGAAGGTCAGGAGCTGGAACATGGGACAGGCAAAAAGAGGCCAGAACTGCACCTGTTCAGCCCGGGCCGCGCTGCCCCTCTGCCCGCACATCCCGTCCATCCCCTCGGGCAGGCAGGGCTGTGCCTGCAGGCAGGGCTGTGCCTTCGGGAGCCTCGGGCAGGGCAGCAGTGCCTCGTCCCGGCCCGCAGAGCAGCTCCCGGGACCCCGGGGCTGTCCCCGGGCTCGGCTCCCTCGGCTGTCCCTGGGACCCGGCACCGGAGCCCGGCCCCGCGCAGAGGGGGATGAATTTGTGATTTATTATTGACTGTCCGGGGCGGGGAGGGCTCTGCAGGACACGGAGGACGCAGGCAGACAGGCTGCCTCTGCCTGTGCTCCCGCGGCAGCGCTGCTTTGCGATAAAACTTTAATAAATTGAAAGGCACAGTTTCCATTCCATTGGTAATTAACTTCTGCCGCTGTGTTCCCTCCTAATTGTCTCTATTACTCCAGATAAAACCGAGATCAATAGAAACCAAAGTCTGGAGGCTGGGAAAGTTGCAATTAATTAATTATCTCTCTCTTGCATGCATCCTCCATCTGCTGGTAATCAAACGAGACGGGCTGGTCCTCACGCACAGCCCAGGCCCTCCATGAGGACTTTGTGTGGGCTGAGCAGGGTGTTCCGGAGCAGGGAAGGCAAAGGGACAGCTCCCACTGTGCCACTGCCTTCGTCCTGGGCGCTTGGCCTCTCCAGGACGGATTCCAGGAGGGACCACTTCTCCCAGGGCGGTGGCTGCTTGTCATTCCCTCCGGCTCTGCGGTTTGTGCTGGGACGCAGACACCGGGAAGCACCTGGAAGGCAGCGGTGCTGACACATCTTCTGTCCAGGCACATCACTGCCTGTGGCTGTGGACAAGGCTGAGAAGGGCCAGAACGTTCCTCCAGTGGCCTCTGAGAGCCTCCAGGAGTCTTTGTCTCGCTCCATGACACGGGGACTGAATCACCATCCCCGGAGTGAGCTGATCTCTGGATCCTCTCTAAAGGCTGGAGTGTTTCTCCCACTCCTCCCAGCTCTGGGATGCTGTCAGCTCTCCCAGCAAAAGCTGTGACTGCTGGAGCGTGTCCAGGGAAGGGAGCGGAGCTGGGGAAGGGGCTGGAGCACCAGGAGCGGCTGAGGGAGCTGGGGGGGCTCAGCCTGGAGAAAAGGAGGCTCAGGGGGGACCTTCTGGCTCTCCACAACTCCCTGATAGGAGGGGGCAGCCGGGGGGGGTCGGGCTCTGCTCCCAGGGAACAAGGGACAGGATGAGAGGGAACAGCCTCAGGTTATGCCAGGGGAGGTTCAGGTTGGATATTGGGAAAATTCCTTCATGGAAAGGGTGTTCAGGCTCTGGCAGTGGTGGAGTTACCATCCCTGGAAGAGTTCAAACAACGTGTGGATGTGGCAGTTGGTGACGTGGCTTTGAGGGTTTTCCAGCCTTATTGATTCTACAATTCTTTATGATTTTCTGCTCAGCAATGCCCTGCTGTGAGCCAGGACAGCAGCAGGTCAGACCTGCACGCTGTGCTGACACGGTGGCCAGGCCCCCGCTGTGTCCTGTGTCCCTCGGGGCTCTCACAGGAGGCTGCCCTGGAGTCAACTGCTACTGAGAGTGGACACTTGATAAGGATTTGTATTCATTTATGCCTTCCCCACGAAAGTGAGCACAGCAAACCTTCAGAGGAGCTGTGCCATGGCCCCATCCCTCTGTCACAAACAGAGGGTGGGGTTTCTTGGCACAGACCTGGAGGTTGAGTCCTGCTGCCCCCCTGCCAGGCACCCCTTGGAAGCTGCGGGATTTCTTCCCATTGTGTACTCGTGGGTGCTGTCACATTTGCAGTGTCCCTGACCATGGCAAGGAGGTGGAACAAGGTGGTCTTTAAGGTCCCTTGCGACCCAAACCTGTCTGAGATTCTGTGATTTTACCTTTCTCCACGCTCTGGATGTGGTTCAGGATGCACAGGGAATCCCTGCAGGAGGGTTGATGGCTCCCTGTGTCCTGATACCCGTCTCCATGAACTGCTCTCTGTGGGTTTTACATCATTTGCTCAGATCTGGGCGCTGCTAAATTGAGAATTTCAGGAGAAGCACTCAGGTGTGCTGTCCTGAATTTCAACACAGCTCTCCCCTCCCACCGGTGCCAAGGACCTGCCTCAGCCCCTCCCAGCTCACAGGGGCCTTTGCAGGCTCAGAGGAACCCTCCCCTCCTCCATCACAGGAGCCTTTGCAGGCACAAAGCTGCTTTGGGTCAGCTACACTTGCCCTGGGAGCCTCCCCAGCACAGCAGCTCCATGCCTGGACCCACGGGTGAGGAGGAAGGTTCAGCAGTTCCCTGGCTTCCATCAGTCTCCAGGGGACAATCTGTGGTCTCATCCTGTGCTTGGTGCAGACCTTTTGAGACAAAGTGGGTCTTTGGGTCACCCTAATCTCTTAATTTCCCTTCAGCAAGTCTTCCCCAGCAGTATCGAGGGGATCCTTCCTGCTCTTGTCTGCTTATTTTGGTGTCTAATGAAGATGTGGGATGCAGAGAGGAGCTGGCTGGAGTTTGTGTCCCCAGCCAAGTCCTGCACTTTTCCAGCTGCTTCTGTGGCACCTTTCCTCTTCCTTAGGCCTTAAACACCTTCCTCATTTTGGATTTTACAGAAACTGTCTCCAAGGACACTGCCTGCAGCTCCACCCTCTACCACCTGTGGATGTGACCGCTCCCACCTTGTTGTCCACTTATTCCCCTCTGATTGCTTCATTCAGGCCCCTCTAAAGTCATCCTTTGCCCTCAGGGGTTCCTACATCAAAAATTACCCTCTCAGGAGAAAACAATGTACCTTGGCCAGGGTGTCAAGGTGAGACTGGACTACCTGAGCTAAGCCCATCTCTCCGTAGTCATAGTAGCCACAGAGTCCCCGAATGGTTTGGGTTGGAAGGGACCTCGGAGCTCATCTCTTTCCACCCCCTGCCATGGCCAGGGACACCTTCCACTGGACCAGGCTACTCATCACAGATGTTTGCTCTAAAAGCACATTCACTGCACGTGGACTTGTGAAATATCAAGGCAAAGACAGCATCTTGTAATGCTTGACAGGCATCAAGGAAGAGAACTGACAGCAGGCAATTTCTCTGGGGAAAATTCCGGCTAATCCCAGGAGAAAAGTGGACAAAACCTTTAGTACAGAGGGAAAATAACAGCATCTCTGGCTGGGGGAGCTTCATCCAGACCTCAATTCTGATGACAGATGTGTCAGGCCTGACTGATCTTAACCTGTGCATCACTCCAGCTGTTTCAGCGCTCCGGCCCGGAACAGAACCAAGGGGCTGTGTCACGGGAAAGAAAAAGAATTATAAAGGGAAGAGATGGTTTCTGGCCCTGCAGGTGGCCAGCAGGACCTGACAAAGGGATGCTGGCAGGCAGTGATGGCCCATCCCTTTCAGCCTCTCCGGGGGATGCTGTTATTCTGCGTGCGACGCAGACCCGCATTTCCAGCCCCGGGTTGACTCCTTCCTTGACCCTTTGCTTTGGAATTAATCCCAAACCCCTTTGTCCCCTTCTCCCTGCTTGGGAACCCGTTCCCCTTTGTGGGTCCGTGAATCTCTCAATTTCCCGTGTCGCCGCGGTCGCAGGCGCTTTATGCAGATTCCGCGCGCTGGCGGAATTGTCTCCGCCGCCGGATAATCCCCCTCCGCAGTGAAAGGATCGCCACCTCCTTCCGCGACCCCGGCTGCGTCGGGCTGAGCTCCCCGCGCTCCTGCGCTCCCCAAATCCCCCCGGCACCGCTGCCAAGCGCCGGAGCCGGGGATAATGCTGGAAGTAAGACCTCAACACCGCCTTGTAGGGCCCTGCCTGCGCCGCGAAGGCTCTGCCTGCCGCTTTGTGCGCCCGCATTAGCCACAGACTATTGGGAATCAAATTAGATTAGGGGAAAAAAGAGATATCAACCACCCTTGATCTCTGAGGTTTGAGACCAATTGTTTGTGACTAAGATCTTCGCTAAGCCTGATTTGAGAGGCACATATAATTTGCCTGGAGTGAAACAAATTAATGGAAAAGCCTCTCAAATGAGGTAAATCCATTTTGGGGTCTCGGTCACGCTTGTTAGTCCATAACTGCCTCTGCTATCTTTCAGTATGATAAACCACGCTTTTAGGGCAGCACCAGGCTACTTTATAAACCTAGAAATGTAAGGAGTGTTTAAAAAATCTGTAAAACTTCTGCGTTGCTGTATGGTAAGGAGGAGAAATGCTCTTTTAAACACTGTGCAACAGCATTGCTAGATTTAAACAGCTGCTGGGGTTAAACTGCAAACTCAACCAGTTTCTCAGAAATTAAAAAAAAGTAGTGTCCAAATGCAGAAAAGAAAATTGTGCCCAGACCCGGGCAAATTAAGTGTCAAGCCATAATAAATTGGATTAAATATTTTTAAGAGGAACTTGTTAGCAGCTTAAAAAGCTATGAATGCAACTCGCCCCACACGTGAGGAGGTCAGGTGGTGAGGAGTGTCATCTCTCCTAGGTGACCTTGTGCTAAAGGAGGACAGCAGGAGCACATGGTCCACAGTAAAATAAAATTAAACCTTTGCATGGCCTTCTGAACACTTCTGATCAAGGAGATTCCTGCACCTCAGGGGCATTTCCAGGGGATAAACCTGGGAAACTGCCCCAAAGAGGTGTCCAGGGAGGTGTTGGAGCAAAACGTGCCCCAAACAGCCAGGACTATGTGGGACTCAGATGAGACTTCCAGGAGAATAAAATCAGCT
This sequence comes from Ptilonorhynchus violaceus, assembly GCA_013397565.1. Classification (NCBI taxonomy): domain Eukaryota; kingdom Metazoa; phylum Chordata; class Aves; order Passeriformes; family Ptilonorhynchidae; genus Ptilonorhynchus; species Ptilonorhynchus violaceus. The sequence continues at coordinate 295,876 of VZRJ01010885.1, forward strand.
GCAAACTCCGGTGTGTCACCTCAGATCAGTGTGGAGGGTGAGACGTGTGACACTGGACCACACAAAACTCTCTGTGGCCATCTCAAACAGCTCATGGCCAGTGGGTCTCAGAGTCACAGCAGGCAACTGGGGCAACTTCAGGGAGGAACAGCAGAGACACCTCGATGAACAACACCTATTAAGGAAGTGCCTGAGATTTCCTGTAGAGGGGAGTCAGGTCTCTGTGACCTCGGAGAGATCTTTGAAGTGGTGAAAAGGGACATGGAGAAGAACTCCGTGGTCACACCAAGTCCTTGGATCTCAAGGCACCTCAGAAGAGGCTCCTGTGCTAAGGGGCCGTGGTTCAGCCCTGTGGACTGATAACGAGCTCGAAGGAGAGGAAACCAAAGCTGGGGAGAGATGTCTGGTTTCGTGATGGAAAACTCATCATCAGAAGCCCAGGAACTCTGGCAGAGCCCCAGGCTTGGCAGTGTGTTTGTGGCAACCAAAGGAGATGGTGAAAGCTGAGGCAGCAGCACAAATCTATTCAGAATGTTTGCCTCTGAAAGGGAACATGGAGAGCTGCAAAAAAAGTCAAAATATTGATTGGCAGGGAGATAAAATGGCCCCGAGTCCACAGCACAAACACAAAGTCATTCAGATGGGAAAGAAACCCAAGCTGAATGCAATAGCAAGCAAATTAGTGACACACAGAAAGGATCTTGAGCCACACAAAGCCCCCTGATTGTACCTTGGAAGTGTCCAGCAGCAAAGGGAAAGGCAAATTCATGCAGTGGAATATTGAGAGCAATGGGGAAATTTTGATACAGCTCCTGTAAGTGAAACAGCACAGGCAGGTCTGGCCTTGGCACCCAAAACATGATTTCTTTCAAAGAAACAGGGCCAAAGGAGAGGGGTGGGATGGTGGGAGACACAGAGTGGGTATTGGAAGAGAGATGGAATGGGTGGAAGGTGGGCTCAGGGAGAGGGGTGCTCTGGGGATCTGTGCAGTCCCACCAGGTGTGGGATGAGGAAGGGCTGGCAGTTGGGGTTGGGAAGGGATGTGTTTCCGGAGAACAGCTTTGCTGGAGGTGGGGCTGGCTCTGGGGGCCACCTGCAGTGAGCAGCCCCGGGCCCCAGCCCAGGCAGAGCCTGTGGGCTCCGTGCTGGTCCCGGGCTCGACTGCTGCGTGTGGGACAGGTTGGGCTGGCAGCCACAGCCTCCTCAGTGCCCCACCATGAGCTGGAAAGGGGCTGGGGAAGCACACACCGTGAGCAGGCAGCAGTCCAGCCAAATCCATCCGCTGGGTTTGCTGGAAAATTGATTCCCTGAATTGCTCCTTTGCCGCAGATAATGAAAATTAGAGAAGGGAGTGTAAATCGCTAACAGGAGGGAAGGTCTGATTTCTTCTGCGTCGGGTTTGATGGAGCTTGCCAAACCCATGGAGCCTTCACCCCCCTGGTGACACTGGCACCATCCCAGACTGGCAAATACCTTTGCAGGACTCCACGTGAGAGAGGCCCAATCCGAGCTGAGCTGCTGCTGGCATGGGACAGCTTCTCCCAGGCTGGGAACGGATCCCTCAAAACCTTCTTCATGGATCCTGATGTCCCCTGGGGGCAGGGGCAGCGCCCACCCCACTGGGACACAGGCCAGGAAGACCCTTCCTGTCCCTGCTGTGCCCACAGACCCTGAGCTGCCCAGGACAGGGTACCAGTGTGGCACAGGAGGTGCTCCCAAGTTTGGGCATCCCCAATGGCTGGTACAAACCCGCCCCAGTCCTGCCCCCAGCTCTGACTCTGTGCACCCACGTGAGCAGCAGCTCCACGTCTCCAGATTTAAGACACGGCTGTGAGTGTTATTTTAATTCCTAATTTGAAATCCTCATCTTTTGTGCCGCTCATTCCCATCCCTTCTGTCAGCTGTACCCCATCCCCACTCCTAAACAGGGATGCGGCTGTCCGGCTGTGCCCGTGACCCCTGGTTTGCTTTATCCAGTGCCTCATCTCACCCCTGCAGACTTTGCCAGGTGCTTCACCTTCTCTAAGGCAGGAATTCCCTGTCACAGCCGTTTTCCAGCCTGCTGTACCTGTGTCCTCCTTTGCTGCTCCTCCGGCTCTTCCCTTCCCGCCTTTGCGCTCACCCCCTCCTGCCCATCTGCTGCCAGGCTCGGAATTCTCCTTGTTCTCCGTTCCCCCAACCCCTGTGGACGTTCCCCTCCTTTTGCCTCGCACCTGAATCACAAACCCCTAATTACTCCCACTGTGCTGCCCTCCTCTGATCTCGCTGCACAGCGCCCTGCCCGTGTCTTCTTCTCTTTCTTCCTGACGCTTTCTCCTTCTCTTCTCATGCTCTTCCTCCCCACTGCCCCTGACAAATATTCCCTTCAGATGCTGGAGGTTCTGAAGGCTTTGCTTGGCCCTGCCTCACCCACCCTCCCCATCTCTTTGGGACCACCCTCCCTCCGTGCTGCCCCATCAGTAACGGGGTTGGGGCTCATTAAAGCAGCAGACCCAGCGCCCTGTCAAGAAATCCCCCGTAAAGAGCAGGATGGGATCCTGGCAGCTGATCTGCTGGCAAACGCACAGCGGGTTGTGGAAGCAGCAAAGCCCTTTTTTGTGTGTTTCAGTGCCATAAATTGATTCCAGTTAAGGGCTCTTTGTGCTCTTCTGCCTTTCCCAGCGCCCAGCCAGAGCCTCCCACGGTGCTCGTGGAGTCCTGTGGAGCAACGTGGTCACCGACCTGCGTGGCGATGCCACAGCATCCCCTGAGGACCCGAGGCCGTGGGGCTTAGCGCCAGCTTAGAGTGAAGCAATTAATTTTCACAGCTGAAAACCCTTCACATTTCATCTCATTTTGCCAGGAAAAAAAATGCTGATAAAGCCACAAATTCCACGAGGAAAAGGGTTATCTTGACAGCCTTGTTTGCTCTCCTCCCGAGCAACACCCCCATCTCTGACAGGGCAGAGCTGCATCTCCCCCGGCACAGCCATTCCAGCCCCGAGGATGCTGAGGACGTGGCCGTGGGAAGCGGTGCCCGGTCCCGCCGTGCCCCGACAGCGCGGTGACTTTTCCCCTCGCTGCTGGAAAGCTGCAGCTCCCCCAGCCGACCCCTCCCGTGCTGCCGGGGAAGACGAAACCTCGGCAGAAAAACCGGGGCTGTTTGTTCACAAATACCCTGTTTTGCAAAGGAGCCGAGCGGGGAGTGGGGATGGGAGTACTTGAAAAGCAAATGAACTTATGTTTTATGCTTTTTAAGATGTCTAACAGAGTACAAAAGTTCATCTTTAATAGGAGGGCAACACAGAGTGCTCAGAGCTGCGGTTTGACACAGATACAGAGCTCAAATGCCTTTGAAGTATCTTCTGATTCCTCATTCTGCCTGAAGTAACTTTAGATTTATGCAGCAGATGGGAAATAGTCCCTCGTTACGTGGCTCTCCACTTCAGCGCTGACTCCGAGATAAGGCAGCCTCACTGCATCTGCACTCCTCAGAAGAGCTCTTAGTGCTTTAGTCTTCAGGGGCCTGAGTCTGTAGTTTGCATATTTTCCCCCTGTTTTTCTCTAAAATTAGTCTTGATAAGTCCAACATGTTGTGAGCCTCTTCAAAGGAGAGCGAGGAGGAGGAGAGCGGTTTGTGCGCGGGGTAGAGGTGATTTCGTTTGAAAGCGGCTCCGCGCGTTCGGGGGAAGAGCCTTCGGAGCAGCGCCGGGGAGCGGCCCCGCGGTGACCCCGGGCTGGCACACGCCGCCTTCGGAGGACTCGCTAAAAAAGCTTCTCCGAGGTCCCTGCCGGGGGGGGGCCGCTCCCCGAGGGGGCTGCAGGGAGAGGCCAGGGGCTGGGCAGGGGGTGATGCTGCGCTCGGCGCCGGGGGAGCCCCGCAGCCGCCCCGGCCGCACGCAGCGGGGACAGCGGGGACGCGGCCACAGCCTCACAGCTGCAGGGTGGGATGCACCCCTGCACCCACCCCGCTGCACCCACCCCGTGCGCTTCCTCCCTCCCCTGCCCCGGGGGTCCGGCCCTCCCAGCCCCTCGGCTGTCCCTCGGAAGGAGGCAGAGCCCCTCACTCCCTGCCTTGCAGGTGCTGCTTCACCTTTCCGAACGCGGCCCCTGCGCTGCAGTCCGGAGAAAAGGAGGCGCAGGACGGACCTTCTCACTCTCTACAGCTCCCTGAGGGAGGTTGGAGCCAGGGCAGGTCGGGCTCTGCTCCCAGGGAACAGGGGATGAGAGGAAGCAGCCTCAAGTTATGCCAGAGGAGGTTTAGGTTGGGTATTAGGGAAAATTTTTTCACAGAAAGGGTTGTAAAGCTGCTCGGGGCAGTAGTGGAGATCTCATCCCTGGAAGAGTACAAAAAACTTGTGGATATGAGATTTGAGGTTTAATGGTGAACATGGTGGTGGTTCTGGGTTGATGGTTGGACTCCATGATTTAAAATGCCCTTTCCAACCTTAACAACTCTATGATTCCATGATTTTCATGCACTCCTTGGTTCATTCTGCATGGTCAGGCCGAGGCTGTTTAGTCCTAAGGGCTGGTCCATCTCCTGGCAACTGGTCCCAGCAAAGCCCAAGCCAGCCTGACTCGGGGTGCCCTCCCCACAGGGTGCTCACTGCTCCCAGAGATGGTTTAGGGCACTCAGGTGCTCGGGCTGGATCGTGCCCGGGTGGGGCAGAGCTCTGATGCCATGGCAGTTGTCACCAGGAAGCCTTGCATGTTGTATCACAGACGAACTGCGGTAATTGGGGTTGTGCAAACACCATTTATCCTGGCAGGACTCGCAGCAGTGACGGAATTGGCTTTGTTTCCAGCTTTGAAGTTTTCCCCACTGACCAGATGCTGAGGGTTGTGTTGTTTACCCTCCTGCATAAAAGCCTCACACTCAGCTTGGCGTTGCTCCTTCCTGCAAGATTCCCTGGAATACACCGTGCTGGAGCGTTGCCCTCCTCAGATCCTGCCCGGAAACGTTTGAAGCCCCCAGTGCCCCTTGCCCCTGCAGGGACCCATCCGGGCACACGGATCCCTGGGATGGTGCTGCAGGAGCCAGAGGTGTCCCACAGTGTCCTGAGGCTCAGGCACCCCTGCAGGAGGCAAGTGGGGATGTTCAGGAGGAGGCTGCCTGGTTCCTCTCTGGGGCAACCACTGCTGACCCTTCTGGGCTGCCCTGCAAGAAATCCAGGATATCTCTATATAGGTCCAGATATATAGATATATAGATACAGATGCCACATATATTTATATATGGCAAGATGTCGTGCTCAGCTGCATGCCCTGGACTGCAGGACCAATCAGAGAATCCCGGAATGGTTTGGATTGGAAAGGAGCTTAAAGCTCATCTCATTCCAACCCCCTGCCGTGGGCAGGGACACCTTCCACTATCCCAGGTGGCTCCAAGCCCCATCCAACCCAACCTTGGACACTTCCAGGGATGGAGCAGCCACAGCTTTTCTGGGCAACCTGTGCCAAGTCCTCGCCACCCTCACAGGGAAGGATTTAATTCTAATATCTAGTCCTAATACCCTAATATCTATCCTAATATCTATCCTAATATCTATCCTAATATCTAATATTGTAATTCCTAATAAATGGGATGGGCACTTTGCCTATTAATTGCTGCCCTGTTCCATCCAGACCGTTCCTTCCTTCTGCCCTTGGACAGAATCCTTGGAATCCTTCTCAGCCCAGGTACCCCAGGCATCCCTGAAATTGCTTGTGTGAGTGGGGAGAGGAAGAGGGGGCTCACATAATTGGAACAATTCCACTCTCAATCCATCTCCTGTGATGTTTATGCCTCTCTCTTTGTCTCGGATGTTCAGAGCAGGCTGATCGACACAGTATTTATGACTTGTTTGTACAATAATTGCTGCTTAAGATAAATGATTCATAAAGTCCTACCATAGTCTTGGAAATGGTGTAAACAGGGAGAGCAGCTGGAGGACAGCAGTGGGATGCTAATGAGGGACCACCATGGGGAAGTAAATGCAAAAAGACCGGGGAGGAGGGGGATTAGTGCAGCCCCTGATGCCGGAGAGCATCCAGTGCTCCCCTGCAGCTCGGGGCAGAGCCCAGGCTGCCCCTGCACCGATCCTGAACCCGGGGGTCTGCAGCAGTCGCTTTGAACCACGAGGGCAGGCAGGATCCGAGCACTGGAGCCAGGAGACGGCGTGGGCAGCTCTGGGATGTCGGGAATGAGCAAGGACACAGAGGGGAGAGGGCTGGACAGGCAGCCCCAGGCCGCAGGAGGCAGGAGGGAGCTGCAACACCTGGCATGGGGATCATGGACCCCCCAGCTCAGCTGAGCCCTGGGGCAGGTGAGGAGGTGGCTGCTGTTGAGCAGGAGCACGGGTCACCCACTCCACCCTCTCTGCTGCACCCACCCTGCTGCCCCCACCCTGCCCGACTGTCACCAGCTCCGGGGGAACCTCTGCACCGACAGGACACGAGGGATGGGATGGAGGCGCTAAGGGTAGGGCCAGCCCTGCTTCCAGGCGCTCAGGACACACCCTGGGGAGAGGGAAATCGCTATTCCACACACCAGCATATAAAATTCTGTGTGTTTCCTACTAAGAGCACGGTGGGGCTGGGTGGGAAGGGCTCCACTCCAGCCCTGGGACCAGTCAGAGGACAGGTTATAGGAACAGCCTGCTGGGGTCATGCTCCTTTGACAGGAGGCAGCAGCCACACGAGGATGGGCATCTGAGCTGCCTCTGCCTCACTGCTCTCCTCTGGCTGCCCAGGGAGTAAGGGAAAGGAGATGTGGGAAGGAAAGCGAGGGAGGAAAGCGTGGGAAGGAAAGGTCTCCAAAAACAATGGAAGAGACCAACCCCAGGGCAGCACCTGGAAGGAACTTTGAAGAAAGCTTGCAGGTGCTGAACATCCTCCATGGCCACCCTGAGCTCTGACACGGGTACAACCTCACGGACAGGCCAAGGGCTTTCTCTGCCCCCTGCTCCCCAGGCACCGGTCACTAATAACTCAGAGGCTGCAGGGAAGAGCAACCCAAGGTATTACTCAGCCTCTCACTGAAATTAAAAGAGCTGAAAACGGTCACCCCGTGGTCCCATAAGAACACGAGCAGAAACGCATTCCTTTATTTTCCACTCGGCTTCCCCAGGCTGAGGCAGCCGAGCCCAGCCCTGCCAGCGCCCCTCACCCGGCTGCGGGTGGGTGGGGAGGCAGGGCAGTGCCGGTGCTGCACCGCCTGTTACAGGCAAATTGCTGGTGAGCTGCACAAGTTATCATTTGGGATCACCCGGGAACAGCAGCTTGGAAGTGGGGCGAGGGATGAAAATGTGGGGGGCACTTCCATTGTCTCTGACTCTGTGGGGTCACTCCGGAAGGATCTCTGTAGGGCGTGAGCAGAGTGCTGCACCCAAACACAGCCCAAAACCCCCTCAGTGCTCACCCCCTCCCCTGGGTAAATGAGGGCAAAAATCAAACCCACGTAGGAAGAAGATGGACACAAATAACGAGCTCCCTGGGACACCCAGGTCAGTGACACACAGCAAACCCCTCCTGCTGCAGCACAGGACCTTTCCTGCCTTGTGCTTCCCAAGGGGTGGAAAGATGTGCCCCAAAAGGACGATTTTGAGCTGCATCCCAGCAGGGTACCACACCCATCCCTGCAGCACCACCCTCTGATTGCAACGCATCCAGAATTTTTCCAGCCCCCAAAGCTCAGTGCCAGGACCCTTTGCAGAGCAGCCGGGACCTCCCTGCTGCCCAAAGGAGCCCTTGGAAGCAGCTGGGACATGGCCAGAGCAGACAGGGATGGTGGCAGAGCCCGTCCTGGGCTGCTGCAGGCTGCCAGCCTGGGCAGGGCTGCAGGCAGAGGGGAGAGCCCAGGGCACCTCTGGATTGCCACGACCTTGCAAACCAGAGCAGGGGCTGGAGCTTGGATGCACTGCAAGGGCTGGAGTCAAACTCTTCCGGATTCGTTCCCATCCTTAAAGCCTCCTGCTGTCCAGCAGACCTGTGATGTTCAAATGTTGTATGTGAGCCCCAGGGCTGAGGAGAGAGGTGAGGGATGGAGCTGTGCTCCTGGGCTGTGCTGGGATCAGAGCTGGGACGGGCTGAGGCAAAGGAGTCTGATTTCAGGGTGCTGTGCCCCGTGCCCAGCTGAACGTGCAGGATTCTGAGAATATCCAGGATTCTGAGAACATCCAGGTCACAAGTGACAAGGACAAGGGGAAACACCCTCAGGTTGCACCAGGGGAGGTTTAGGCTGGATATTGGGAAAATTTCTTCCCTGAAAGGTTGTTTAGCTGTCGGCACAGGCTGTCCAGAGCAGTGGGGGAGTCAACACCCCTGGAAGTGTTCGAACAACGTGTGGATGTGGCACCTGGGGACATTTTTTGGTGGTGGGTCTGGCAGTGCTGGGGGAATGGTTGGAGTAGATGATCTTGGAGGGCTTTTCCATCATTAACAATTCCACTCTCCTATGAACACGACTGCTCCCTGCAGGCTGCACCCCCCGGCCACCACCAGCCCTCTGTGCCTCCAGTTGGAGCTTCAGGAGAGGACAAGAGGAGGCAGCAGCCTCAGCACTGCCAGTATCCCTGTGGGAAGGCCAGACATCCCGGTGCCAGGCTCTCCCAGGGCCCTGGGGCAAAGGGGGAGCTGCTGGGAGAGGACACACTGCTGGGGGGTGTTCCTGGTGCAGGCAGTCCTGTCCCTGTGCCTTNAGACCTGTGATGTTCAAATGTTGTATGTGAGCCCCAGGGCTGAGGAGAGAGGTGAGGGATGGAGCTGTGCTCCTGGGCTGTGCTGGGATCAGAGCTGGGACGGGCTGAGGCAAAGGAGTCTGATTTCAGGGTGCTGTGCCCCGTGCCCAGCTGAACGTGCAGGATTCTGAGAATATCCAGGATTCTGAGAACATCCAGATCACAAGTGACAAGGACAAGGGGAAACACCCTCAGGTTGCACCAGGGGAGGTTTAGGCTGGATATTGGGAAAATTTCTTCCCTGAAAGGTTGTTTAGCTGTCGGCACAGGCTGTCCAGAGCAGTGGGGGAGTCACCATCCCGGAAGTGTTCGAACAACGTGTGGATGTGGCACCTGGGGACATTTTTTGGTGGTGGGTCTGGCAGTGCTGGGGGAATGGTTGGAGTAGATGATCTTGGAGGGCTTTTCCATCATTAACAATTCCACTCTCCTATGAACACGACTGCTCCCTGCAGGCTGCACCCCCTGGCCACCACCAGCCCTCTGTGCCTCCAGTTGGAGCTTCAGGAGAGGACAAGAGGAGGCAGCAGCCTCAGCACTGCCAGTATCCCTGTGGGAAGGCCAGACATCCCGGTGCCAGGCTCTCCCAGGGCCCTGGGGCAAAGGGGGAGCTGCTGGGAGAGGACACACTGCTGGGGGGTGTTCCTGGTGCAGGCAGTCCTGTCCCTGTGCCTTTTGAAGGACTGGAGCTGATGCTGGGCTGGAGGAGCATCCGTTATCCTAAGGCAGCCCTGGCCTGCAGGCCCAGGACTTAGCTGAGCTTCCAGGGAAACACAAAGCCCAGCCAGCCACCAGGATTTAGCCTGAGGAGAAGGGACTGAGCATCATGCCTGGTGCTGGCTCTGCTGAACCCCAGGAGCTGTGGGACAAATGAAGAAAATGACAGACTAGAGGGAAATTAATAGAGCAGAAAATTTGAAATGATGTGGAAATAATTCCCCCAGCTTAAGGAGAGCTCCTTGTATGTTTAATTTCAGAATGCAACTGTTTTCGTGTTGCTAAATTACAGTATCAAAGCGAGGGGCCCTGCCTGGAGCTGATGGGACATGGGGACATTCCCATGCCTGTGGCGAGCTCTCCCACCTGGAGCAAAGGAAGGGCTGGGGTGACCTGTGTTTGCCATGGGGTAGGGGGCAAGGAGCTGTCGTGGCTGTTTTGGAGAAGCCCAAGTGCTGCTTGTCACCTCCAGGAAGGTTTGTCCCATTAACTTTTCATCCTTAATTTGGGGCTGCCGGGAGCAGCTGAGGG
>VZRJ01010885.1:309169-387808 GCA_013397565.1 Ptilonorhynchus violaceus
CTGCGGCGCGTTGCCTCCCCTCGGAGCGCGGGCAGGACATCCTGGGAACCGCTGTGCCCTCGGCTGAGGGCGCGGACAGCTGGAGTATGGGATCCACCCACGTCAAAGGTGCCACTACCGCGCCTTGAGCTGCGCCCAACAGCCACAGCACGTGTGGGCAGCCAGAAAAATCATCCCTGCGGCCAACAGCCTCTGAATGGCTCCTGTTGAAGGGCAAGGAGTCAAACTGAAAGAAAGGCCAGAGCTTTTCCCAGAGCAGAGCAACACTAGAGAGGATGGACTGGATTGTTCCAGCCGGGAAAGAGCAAAATCAGACAGTTGGGAGGGTTTGTGGTGCTGGGGCTGTCATGAAACAATGTTCAGCCAAGGATTTTTGTTGGCAGGGCTCCCTGGAGATCCACAGTCCAGCCCCCAGCTCCGATCGTGGCTACTTCAAAGTCAGATCAGGTTGCCCTTGGCCAACTGAGAGCTGAAAATCTTCACCAGGGAAGATATTTTGGCCCTCACAAAAATTTTACACATGCACACCATTTACAGCACGGGTGTCATTCAGGGGCTCAAAAGGCAGAGGGAAAGTTTTCAGATGCAGAATTACTCATCCCTTTCCAGACCCCTGAGCATTCAAATCTGTGCAAAGTTGTGGTGCCTTTGATGCCTCCTGCAGCTGCTTGCTTGGGAAGAAGGCAACCAAGATCCTCCCGGTGTGAGCCACGTTCTCGTGTGTGTGGATGGAGCGAGGGAGGAACGGCTGCTCCTGCAAAAGGAAAGCTGGGACGAGTTGGGATGCACAGAGTTCCGAAGCTGATGGTACATACCAGCTCCAAGGTTACCCTGGGAGAGCACAGGGACAGGGAGAGGCTCGGGAGCACTGTGGTCTCTGCTGTGTCCCCCTCTCTCAGCCCCACAGAGCAGCTCTGGGAAGTTGTTGATGCTCACGTTGTCCCAGATAACCGAAAAATTTGAACAGTGGGAACGTCCTTGCTAGGTACAATTAGCTGCCTGAAATAGCCCAGCAGAATTCTCCAGAGCCAGGCCTGGTCATTAGGAAAACCATCAGGATCTCGCTGAAGAGAGAGTATTTCCCAGCCTGCTTGGGAGCTGCCTCCGTGTCCCCGGAGCAGGAACGGTGTCCTTGCTGCAGGATGTACCCGGCTGCACACCTTGAGCTGCATCTCCACCCCAGGCAGGGTCCGGCCGGCTCTTCCCGAGTGGGGTCCGGCCGTGCCCAACCCCATCAGGTGGTGAGAGCGTTTGGCACGGGAATGAGCCCCGGGAATGCCGGCGCTGGGAGAGGGAGGGAGGCAGGTGCCAGCTCGCTGTGGGGCTGCGGGATGGGGCAGGAGGAGGAGGAGGAGGAGGAGGAGAGGCCGGGGGCGGCAGCGGGTGGGTAATGAGCCGGCTGCTTCCGTGACTGAGCCCCGAGCTCACGGCTCAGAGCTCCGCAGAGGAAAAATCCTCTCGCTCATGAAAGAAACATCAGCGCTGATGGAAGCCGGGCCCAGCCCAGCAGCACGCGACAGCCACGGCGCCTCATCCATCTTTCATGCCCTGCTCCGCTCCGGAAAATAAAGGCCGGTGCTAAAGGTGGGGGAGCCCTGCCCAGCCTGGGGACCACCCCAGGACCGTGGGGGAGGCCAGGGGAGAGAGGAGCCGAGGGCAGAGCCGCACATGGGCTGGGGCCGTGGGAGGGACTTGCCGGCGAGTCAGGGATGTCCCAGGGAAGCTGCAGGCAGCGCTCACCGGTTTCGGGTGCTGGCCTCTGCAGGTCAGCAAAGCGAGTGGGACTCTGTGGCTGCTGGAGGCTTTTCCCGGCCCCTGGATTTGGGCAGTTGCTCCTCGGTGCTGTTAGAGGTGGGTGAGAGCCCAGGGAAGTCCAAGCTGATCGTGGCCAGCAAGGTGAGGAGAAGACAGCCCCATGGCAGGGAGTGACTGGGGGCTGTTTGCCCCCAAAAGCATCTCTGGGGGTTTTACCCTTGTCTGGAGGAGACCCTGGGGACCCTCCTGCTGTGCAGGGGGCTGTGGGGCACAGATCCCCTCGGCAGGCACGGGGACACTGCTGGTGTAGGGGGGGCACACTGCAGGCAGAGCCCTCAGCCCACGGTAGGAGCTGGACCAGGGGGCTGGAGCACGTCCAGGGAAGGGCAGCGGAGCTGAGGAAGGGGCTGGAGCACAAGTCTGGATAGAAATGTTTGAGGGAGCTGGAGGAAAGGAGGCTCAGGGGGATCTCATCTACCTGAAAGGAGGTTGGAGCCACGTGGGGGTCAGTCTCTTCTCCCAAGGAGCTGTGGCAGGGAAGGTTCAGGATGGATATTAGAGAAAATTTCTTCACAGGAAGGGTGGTCAGGCAGTGGCACAGGCTGCCCAGGGCAGTGGTGGAGTCACCATCCCTGGAAGCATTTAGAAACCTTGCAGATGTGGCACGTGGGGACATTTTTTGTGGTGGCCCTGGCGGTGCTGGGTTTAATGGTTGGACTCGATGGTCTTGGAGGGCTTTTCCAGCCTTAATGATTCTGTGATTCCAAGGCCCCTGCTGTTCAGGGAGGGGCTGTGAGCAGCTGCGGGGGGACTTGGCTTCAAACTCCCGGCAGGAATGGTGGAGGGAGGCGGGCAGGGAAGGGAGGACTGATGGAACCTGTGATGAAGGCTGATAAGCAGGAAGAGATAAAACAGGATTAAAGGACACACAGGCTGGAAGTCAGACAAATGGGCAGGGAGCCATCCCCACTCCTCTCAGAGCTCTGACAAAAGGCACAGAGGACCAAGACAGGAAACTCCCATTTTACCTCCACTTGGCCCTTTCCTGGTGCTTATCCTGTGTTTCCAGGCCGGTACAGCAGCTGGGGGCAGCTGGTGAGCCTGTCACTGGGAGAGCCTGCTGCCTTTCCCTGTCCTGTGCCAGGTTTCCATCTCCCAGCAGTGCTTTCTGCTTTGGCCTTTCACAGAGTCACGGAATCACCGAGGTTGGAAAAGCCCTCGAAGACCATCGAGTCCAACCATTCCCCCAGCACTGCCAGCTCCACCACTAACCCATGTCCCCAAGGGCCATCTGGACAATGTGCCCTGGACAATGCCTGACCACCCTTTCTGTGAAGGAATTGTTCCTAAAACCCAGCTTAAACCTACCCTGGCACAACTCGAGGATGTTTCCTGTTGTCATATCCTTCCCCATGGCTCAGGGATGCCACAGAGATTGCCTGGAGAAGCGACTGGTTCTGGTGGAAGTGCCTGGTGCTGGCTCAGAGCAAGCCGTGGTTGTCTGCAGGACATTCCATCCATCCCGTGGACAGATGGAATCCCTCCCTGCCTTGCTCCCGCCGCTCCTCTGAGCCGCTGTCAGGAGCACAGAATAGCAGCAGCTCAGAGATCCTCAGCGGTTCAGCTGCAGCCCGTGGGTCCTGCCCTGCCCAGGGCGTGTCCTGGCCACCAGCCTGGTGTCCTGAGCCCTGGGACTGTGCTCCTGGAGGGCCTGGGCTCCCTGCTGGAGGACAGTGCAATGCCAGTAGCATTTCACATGCCAGGGAAAAACCTGGGAACCTCTGCTGGACGCTGCTCTCTCCCTGGGACTGCATCCTGCTTTCAGCCTGGAGCCACCTCCTGGGCTCCCAGAACTTCCACCTAAACCTGATGAGTTCTTTTGAGCATCACATAAAGAGGTCTGCAGGCATTCCCAGGAAGCTTCCCCCAGCTCTGTGGTGCCCGTGGGTCACCAGCAGGGACAACACCTTCTCCCCAGAGCAGACAGTCCTCCCTCGGGAGGATTTGAGCAGGAACTTTGCTCATCCAGGCTCGGGGGCAATGGGGCCGTGCAGGAGCAGCGATGCCACCACGGGGGAAGAGCAAAGGAAGGACTGGCAGTGGCAGCCGCCGAGGCTGGGGCTCACCAGGGAATGCCACGAGGCTGTGGCAGCCCTCACCCTCCTCCCAGGGCCACAGAAGATGCTAAAATGTTCTGTGGTGGTGACTGAAAGGGTGATGGAACTCTCCAGACCCACAGGTCTGGGGTGTGAGGCAGCACCTCACAGTGGGACCTGTGCACGGGGAGAGGGCTGGACCCGGGCACCAACAACCCCCCAGGGGCTCAGTGAAAGGCAAACCCAACCTCCTGGAGGTGGCCCAGGGCACAGCGTGCCTGTCCTGGCTCCACAGGCTGCAGGTTTGCATCCCCACCTCTGCTCCCGAGGGGAGATACTGGAACCACAACAGGAAAAAGAAGGGTTTGGGGTAAACAAACAAAAATACCGGCGATTTCCTGCGTGGCATCTCCAGATGGAGCCTTCCCTACCTCCTCTCCCCATCGAGTGTGAGCTCACGACGCGTCTGCTGCGTCTGCTCTCTGGTCCTACGCTCGAGCTCCCAAAGCCCACACCACAACAATGGGCTCAGGGAGAGTCAGGCACAGCAGGATCCGTGGGCAGTCAGCACAGGTGCCTCCCATGGACACTGCACATCCTTTAAAACTTTGGAATGTCACCCCAGATGTGATGTTGGCCCTTGAAAACCCGTCCCAGGTGCCAACCCTGTGTCCCACACATGGTGTGTGCCGCTGACACCCTTTCCACTGTTCCTAAATTCCACACCCCCCCTGCCCCCACACCCCTTGGGAAGCACTGGGATGTTAGAGAGGCTTGAGAAGTAAATGTGGGTATAGATGTGGTAGTGGATGTGGATGTAGACATGGTAGTGACCTGGAAAACAGAAAACAAGGCAGGACACTGGAGAGGAAGAGCTAACACAGATCCTCTTGTCTGCCCAAGATCATTTCACCAGGCTGGTGGAGAACTGGGTCTGCTGCAGCTCATCCTTGAGCTGCTTCTTTTCACCCCACCAGGCCCTCCCCATTGAGTCATGGAACCACAGAATGGTTTGGGTTGGAAGGGACATTAAAGCCAATCCTGTCCTACCCCTGCCATGGGCAGGGACACCTTCCACTATCCCAGGTTGCTCCAAGCCCCGTCCAACCTGGCCTTGGACACTTCCAGGGATGGGGCAGCCACAGCTTCTCTGGGCAACCTGTGCCAGGGCCTCACCACCCTCACAGGGAAGAATTCCTTCCCAATATCCCATCTAACCCTGCTCTCTTTCAGTTTGAAGTCATGTCATTCTCTGCCCATGTAAAAAGTTACTCTCCCCCTTTTTTACAGCCCACCTTTAAATACTGAAAGGCCACAATGAGCTGTCCCACAGTTCCAGGCTGTGGGAATAAAGGCTTTGTCAGGCTGCACCAGAGCCCTGAGAGGGGCCAGGACCAGCAGCCTGCGGGTGCTCAGCAAGGGCAGGGTGGGCAAGGAGGGCTCTGTCCCGAGCACAGGACGAGTCCCTGTCCCCAGAGGAGCCGTGTTAGGGTCTCTGCTGCTGAAACGAGGATGTGTACAAGCTGAGGATGAGGCTTTGCCAGCGGTGGGAGCAGCGTGGGGAGAGGATGAGGCGGAAGGCACAGCCCTGCAGGGGCAGGGAGCTGTCGGCTGTCAGCGCCGCAGGGCTCGTCAGCGCTCCCCGAGCTCCCAGCAGCACACCCCGAGCATTGCTCAGCCCAGCCACGTCCGTCTGTCCATCCTGTCCTCCCAGAGGTGGGCATCTCTGACAGGCTCTCTGCAGAGAGAAAACAAAACCCGGGCCCGGGCCCCCTCCTGAATGCGTGTGCGGGGAATTTCAAACGCGCTGCGACTCCGCTCTGCCCGGGAAGGAGCTCTGGGCTGCTGTCCTCTTGCAGGCAAGGGATGGTCCCTGTCACAGCCCCCTCCCTGGGCACTGCCCTGCTCCAAGGACACCACCAGGGAGGTGAAACCTGCCGGACTCACGGAATCTGAGACTGGGAGAGATCCTGCCGTGGGCAGGGACACCTTCCACTAGCCCAGGTGGCTCCAAGCCCCGTCCAAACTGACCTTGGGCACTTCCAGGGATGGGGCAGCCACAGCTTCTCTGGGAAACCTTTGCTGGTGCCTCCCCACCCTCACAGAGAAGAATTCCTTCCCAATATCCCATCTAACCCTGCCTTCCTTCAGTTTAAAACCATTCCCCCTCATCCTATCACTACACGAGTGCCACACAATCCCAAGGCTCGTTGCAGGCTGGAAGCAAAGCCTTGCCCACAGGGAGCCGTCCCAGGCCCCCGGTCTGTGCCTTCCCCTGCCACGAGCACACACAAGCTGAGGCTGCCACCGTCTTGTGCGCGGGGGCACTGCTGCCTCGCACGCCGCCAGCCCTCTCCCCGCAGCCTGCACCGGCTCCAGCCCCCCCTGCAGCCCCTGGCAGCTCCAGGACACGCAGGACAGGCACGGGCCACGGGGCAGGGATGCTGCCTGCAGCTCCAGCGCCAAGCCCTCGCTGGTATAAAAGGTGGGAGATGTGGAAATGTCTCTGAAATGTGCGTGATGACATCCGAGTGCTTCATGTGCAGCGTTTGTCAGGGAGTTCTGCTGCTCGGAGGTGTGTCGCTGCCACAGGATGGAGCAGGGCTGCTGGAAAGGACCTCTCACCCCTGTCCTGTCCAGCATCACGTTCACAGTGTCACTCTCACCTGTCACGGGTCAGGTTGGCCTGTGTTTGCCATCCAGGCATGTGGCAGGTCCCTGCTGAGCACGGCTGGAGTCCTGCCAGCCTCTCCTGATCACAGGCTCCTCTGCTGCCTCCCCACCCCCGGGACCAGCCCCCGGGGCTCTCTGGACAGGAATTCCCAAGCCACTGCAAGCACAGTGAGGGGTGACACCTCAGAGACACAGAGTGGGCAAGTCACCCATGGAATGGAGGGGTGGGAGCTGAGCTTCTGGCTCAGGTGTGAGAGCAGGGCTCGGAAAGCACTGGGAAACTGAGGCAGGAGCAGCACTGAGGAGACTCACACCTCCCCTCGGGCTGGGTGTCCCTTACCCCAACAAAACCTGAGAGAGGTTGAGCTGGGAAGCCCAAACCATGTCTGTGCCTGTTCCCTCAAGTATCAGAACATTGATAAAGAAGTGAACCGAAATCAAAGGGCCTGGAAAAGCAAGGATTCAGGTAGGAAGGCCAGGTATAGGAGCAAGGGGTGGGGGTTTTTGCATGGGGGGAACACGCACAGAAACGTGTCCATGGCTGGAGAAGGGGCCACACGCCAGCAGATCCCATCCTGTTTTCATCTCTGAGCAGAGAAGGCAAAGATTTCACTTTGCAAAGCCTGCACTCAATAAACCTTTGCCTCTAGTAATGAAAAGCCCTTTCCCACAGCAGGCACAGCTTGCCCAGGCCTCTTATTTCAGCTGCTGCCCCACTCAGACCTGCCTTGACTTCCCTGTCTCCTCTGCTCCGGTTCCTCCTCCCACCTCAGCTCTTCCCGAGCCTCTCAGCCACACCCTGCTCCACCCGAATCTGTCCTGGCCACCTTCCTTTTCTTGCCACTCATCCCTGCCCCTCTCCTGAAGAGCTCCATCACTTGCTCAAGGTGCTCCTGTGGGACATTCACACCTCTCAGCGATGGAACTGCAGCCATGGAGCTGCTGGACTCATCCCTCCCCCGAGGGAATCAGGGAGGCTGCTGCTCTGCTGCCGAGACCTGCAGAGCCCAGAGATTCCCAGGTCCCCCGGTTCCCCTCTCCCCACGCCCCAGCAGTGTCACATCAAAGGGCACAGCCTTTTGTTTAGGCCCTGTTTGAAGTTTGCTGCTAATTTTTGGTATGCACACGGTGGTGTTTTGGCTCCTGCTCGTTCCCGGAATAAATGCTCATTGCATTGCTCTTCAATGATTGGAGACCTCCAATTTTAATCTTTTATTCATAATCTTCTTCCAGCTCAGACACAGAAAAAACATGTAAATTCAAAACCTGCGAGAATTGAAAATTTCATAAGTGCTGCTGACCCTTCGCTGGCAGCTCCGAAAGTGAGAGAAATAAAGGAATTGTAATGAGGAACTTCATCTTTTGATAACAGGTTTAGAGGACCCGGGCGTTAAATGAGGTTTCACACGTCCCTGCTGTGTGTCCATGGGAGATGTGGTCAGTCCTGCTGGGCAGGGAGCGTGATCCTGCTGCTCCTGCCTCTCCATCTCCTCCTCCCTCTCATTCACCTCCTGCCTCTCCATCTCTTCCTGCCTCCTTGTCACCTCCTGTATCTCCATCTCATCACCTCTGCCCTGAGGTGGGAGCTCACCTGGTGACTTTGGGACGTGCCCTGCCCGTGTTGCAGCACCAATCAGTCCCCAGGGTCACGTCCCATCAGTCGCCAAAGCACGTCCACCCAAACTGTCCCTGTCCTCCCACGTTCCCTCAGCTCCTGTCCAGGCACCAAGACCAGTGCTCCCCACCACCTGCACCACTTCCCTCGCCTCTCCTCCTTAGAATCGTGGAATCATGGAATTGGGGATTATCCTGAGTTTAAAGGGATCCACAAAGATCATCGAGTTCAACTCCTGGCCCTGCACAGACACCCCAACAATCCCATCCTGTGCCTGGAGCATTGTCCAAATGCTCCTGGAGCTCTGGCAGCTTTGGGGCCGTGCCCATTCCCTGGGGAGCCTGTTCAGTGCCCCAACACCCTCTGGGGGAAGGACCTTTTCCTGATCTCCAGCCTAAAACTCCCCTGGCACTGCTCCAGCCGTTCCCTCAGGTCCTTGAGTCACCCACCCTCTGCCTGTTCTGTGCTTGGGAAGGACACATTACCTGCTGGTACATGCTCGGTACCACCCCCTGCCCCACTGCCCGCTCCCTGCAAGGGCCACTCCTCAGGACAACTTGGTGAGGGGAAGTTTGGAAGGTGGAGAGGAAATGTGACACATGATGAGTAATGAGAAATTTGTAAAAGACTCCGGGGTCAGGCAGGCACCAGTGAGTGCTGGGAACAATTTCACCTCCTTTCAGCATTAGCAAAATGAAAATAACTTCTCATGGCTGGGATTCGAGATCAACGAGTTCCAGAGCTTTTACCCTTTTCACAAGTTTCCCATGTGGTGTGCAACCCCTTAGTCTTTTTAACTCAGTAAACAAATTCTTGTTGCTTTTTTTTTTTTCCACTTCCAGGAATAAGCAAGATGGTGTGTAGGGAAATGCTCCCATATTTGCATCCAGAAACTTTTCTGGTGCTTGCAGATTGTTTGCAATTCCCTTCTGGAAGGACCATGATAAGCAGGAGGTGCAGTAGCTGTGCACCGGGATTTCCCAAAACTCAGCTGCCAGCAGTTTTCTCCCAGGAAATTTGAGAGGCTTTGTTGTTTGAGTGGATATTGGGGATTTTTGACAGCCCGCTCAGAAGAGCAGGTGTGATGGGCTGTGGATGAGGGACCCACAAAGTGCTGAGGGTGCAGGGATGAGGATCCTGCTCACACGCACAGCAGCACCTCCACCCCAGGCCCTGGGGGCTGTGGGGCCATCCCCTGGCACTCCCCTCTGAGTGAAAGGATTTAGGGTGCATCCCATGGACCAGTGGGACTCACCTGGATGCACATCATACAACTGGAGATTGTCAGGCTGGCTATCCCAGGTTTACACCCAAAGGAGAGAGGAAGTTCCCTTCGCAGGCAGGGGATGAAGTGCCATTTTCTTCCTCCTTTTCCTGCCCCAGCAGGTGACTGCTCCGAGGAGCCCTCCTAACGTGAGAGCTGCCTTTGTGCTCTAAATCCTGCCCCGTGTTCCCAGCCCTGCAGCAGAGGTCAGGGTTGCTGCACTCCTGGATTGCTCGAGGAGGGGAGACGCTGCCCTGGTGGCAAAGCAGACACTTCTGTCACCCTGGGATGAGCTGGGCTGTTATCTCACTCCTTCACGGTGATGTCCAAGGGGCGACCTATGGGACACTTCAAAACCCGCGCAGAACTTAACCCGTGATCCTCGCAAGGGTTAAAGCAGCAGCTGGGGCTGATATTTCTATCTCACATCAGATTATCCCGAGTAATTTCCTTGGACACGATGCTAAACGACTGTGCTAAAAGCCGGGAGAGGAGGCGGTGTGGGAATACGGCTCTCCTTGGCAGACTAAGCCGGTGCGCGGTCAGACAGGATTCCTATCAGGGAACCCGAGGCCGAGTTCGCCATCTGTTCCCGGCACACGCGTGACCCCTGCCCACCTGCGGCCCCGGGAGCCCAGGCGGCGGCTCCGGCAGGGCTGCGCGGGCGCTCCGCGGGTCCAGACTGCCACCTCCAGGCACACGCCGCTTCCAGAGCCTCCCTTCCCGGCCACGCTGCCGAACCGGCCCCGGCGGCTGCAGGGGAAAGGCTTCCGAGATGGGTTATTGAAAGCTTGGGGTAATGCCGGGTCGGAGTGGAAAAGCTGTTTCAGCAGGGAAAGACCAGCTCCCGGTGGTGCAAGATGGGATAAAAGTCTCTTGGGGGACGTTTAAGAAGGTGCGAAAATCCTGAGGGCTCTTTTGATACAGGAAGGGGTTTATTTGCTGGCACACACGAGCCAGGGTGTCCAGCACCTCTCCCTGGATGGAAGGGTTTGCCCCTTGAACAGTCCCTTCCCCAAGGTCCTGTCCCCAAGGGGTTTCCTGCTGAGCCAGTTCCTCTCCCAGGACCCCTGGGTGCCAGCCCGGCCCCAGCCTGGCCACACGGGACACCCACGGTGTGAGGGGGGGCCCAGCTTTGGGAACACAGGGCGGTGCAGGAGGCTCTGTGTCCCAGGGAAGCGTCCCCAGTGACGGGCCTTTGCCAGGACTGCAATTTCACAGCAATTCCTTTAAAAATAACAAAACTGTGCCTCGTCTTCCTGGGGGCTGTGAGCAGGGGGATGCCCTGGGCGTGGTGCTCACAGGCTTTGACAGTGATGCTGCGGCAGCTGTGGGCCCCTCCCCAGGCAGAGCAAGGCACACCGGCCTGGCTGAGTGCCCCTGCCCCTGCCCCTGCCCCTGCCCCTGCCCCTGCCCCTGCCCCTGCCCCTGCCCAGGGAAGGAGCCAGGCACGAGCATCCTCCATCCTTCCACGGGTCAAATATTTGGGTCCGAGAAATGTCAGAAAACCTTGTACGTTTTGCACAGTGTGGGTACTGGCTTCATTAAAAACTGAAGTAAACTGGTGAAATGTGTGTCCTCAGTGAGCAGTGACAGGTCCAGCACGCCCAGGCTGTCCCCAGAGCCAGCACTGGACCGTGAGCAGGGTATGATGTGGTTGCTGTCCCTGTCTGACGTGACGAGTGTCTGAGCAGAACTGCACGGGTGTGTGCACTGCACGGGTGGGGTGGGGTGAGGTGACCTTCAGAGGTTCCTTCCAACCATATTAATCATAGAAGGGTTTGGGTGGAGAAGGACCTTAAACCTTGTCTTGTTCCCCTCCTCCCTGCCATGGGAAGGGACACCTTCCACTACCCCAGGTTGCTCCAAGCCCCGTCCAACCTGGCCTGGGACACTTCCAGGGATGGGGCAGCCACAGCTCCTCTGGATATAGGAGGAGGGTCTGGGACAGGTTCAGGGCTGTAGTGATGGGAGATGTAAATACCAAAATGGGTTAGGTGAGGGGCAATGCAGAGCACAGGACTCGTAAGCTCAACCCTCAGCACGGGGGACGCTGCCCCGGAGCAGCTTGTCCAGCCTGGGGGCCAGTGCTTCTGGAAAGGGGCACCAGAGAGAGTGGTGGGATGAAGGGCCAGGAGGAAGGAAGCTCTGGATGGGCTGGCAGGATACCCTGACTGGGTGCAGGCAGGCTGGGGTGCACAGAGCCCAGGGCAGCTGGGATGGCCAGGGAATGGTCACCTCTCTCCGGGAAGGGTGGCAAAGGCTGGGAGCATGTGAGCAGTGACAGGTTCAGAGCCAGCCCCACCCCGTGCTGCGGTGCCCTTTTGATTTTACAGGGCAAGAAAAATATGGTCCTCTCCTGCAAAGGGTGTTTTCTTTGTCCTGCAACTCATATGCTGGTAAATCCTCCACTGAAGGGCAGCTGGAGCACAGCTAAACACCCACAGGAAGAGTTTTGCAAGCCCACCTACAAAATACCTCAGCTCAGACTTCAGGGGAGGAGGGCTGAGGTTTTACTGCAGGTTTTTTGATTCTTTTTTAAAAAAAATTCTGCATTTCCACAAGAAGGTAAGCCTGGATGTGGGAAAACCTGCAGGAGACCTCCAAGGTTCAGAGGAGCCTTTGCACATGAGATACCCTGTGCTTGCATCCCCTCCTGCATGAGATGCTCCTACATAGCAAGGACCTGGTGGTTTTGGGAGTCCCCCAGCCCCCAGCACACACCCTCCTCCTGGCTCTTCCCTGTGCCTGTGGGCCCATCCCATGGATACTTCTGCTTGAGAACTTGGGAATTCTCAAGGGAACTTGAGAAGGGAAGCATCCTTCGTGTGTGGGAGGCCTTCTGGAGCAAGGGAAGTCGTGGCTAGCGAAGCATCCCAGTGCTGGCCCCCCTGAAGCAGCTGAGGTGCCCCCTATTCTCACTGCAAGCTCTTTGCAGCCCAGTGACAACAACAGGCGAAGAGATGGATCAGGGGAAGAGGGATTTTTATTGTCCAGTAGGAAGTGCACACTCTGAACATAAAAGGCAAACCCTGCCCCACCATCCCCGCAGCCAGGAGCAGCCCGGTGACCCCACGCTGCAGGATCTGACTCACGAACCACCCGGGAAGGGGCCACCTGGCAGCTCCCAGCCTCAGATCCTGCAGCCCACCCCGCCGGGGCTGCCCAGCAGACCCCGAGGACACGGGTCTGTGGCACCGCTCCGACCTCCGCTCTCACCGGCGCGTCCGTGACGGGGTCCCAAATGTTGGGAAGAGAGGACAGGGCCAGCAGCAGCACCCTGGCTGTGCTTGGGCTGGGCTCCCGGGGCGCTGGCTGCGGGGAGGGAGCGAGGCAGGGCCGGTGCAGGACGCAGGGTGCAATACAAATGGAACAACACATTGCATCTGTCCCCCTCACAAGGAGCTTCCATAGGAAGAAGTAAAGTGCCCGCCATAGTCAGAGGATCCATCAGGACGGAAGCGCCCTGCGTGGAAAGCCAAGCCGGCCCCGGAAAGGCCAGTTTAGCCAGGATTATTGCAGCTGAAAAATGGCTTTAACCCNGTCCCACCGGCGCCTGCATTGGAGTGACGCTGGGCTTGCTGTGCCCGTGCAAAGGACGAGGTGCTGGGGGCCAGGCTGGACCCCGGCCCTGAGCGTGGCTCCCCTCCGGCCCTTGTCCCCTCCTGTCACCCCCTCCCCAGCCACGCTCCCAGCAGGATTTTTTTTTGCAGTGAGTTCAGCCCCACGACTGAGGCTTCTGTGCTTTGAGACCATTTTCGTGTACTTAACATCCTATTTCAGCAAAACAGTTCCCAAACCCATAGAAAACCGTATTTACACCAAAAAGAAGCTTTCCCAGCCCACAGCCTGCCCCGCTCCTCAGTTCATCTGCACCTCTGAACCCAGCTCAGCCTCTTGGACCAGCTCCACACGTCTTTGGAGGCCACTGCTCAGCACCAGGCCAGCTCCCCCAGAGAGGTGCTCCTGTGCAGGACAGACCACCCTCCGGGTCATCACCAGTGAGACCCTCTATCCCCAGCCACAGGATGCTGTGACTGCAGCTGGAAATGCTGCCAGGGCCCCTCCTCTGTGGATGGCCCAGCAGCCCAGGGAACAGGCAGCCTGGCGGGGGCACAACTCTTGGCTTTCTCTAGGACACTGTAAGAACAAAGAAGAGTTGTTTCCCTGTCCCTCCATCATGTGAGATGGGAGCACACTGCCCCATTCCTCTCTGTTCTAGGAGAGGCCAGGATGGTTCTGCTGGCAGAGAAACCTGAGCTTGTGACCCCTGGGCTGCCCTGGAGGGCTGTGCTGGACCCGGGGAGGAGGAGTGCTGGTGGGCTGAAGAGGTGGAGAGTGTCCTGCAGCACCCCAGGGCTTCTTGAAGCCCCGGGTGGAAGGCCCTGGACATCTCTCCTCCCAGCTGGGAAGCACGGTCTGAAGGCAGGGCCAGCTGTTCCTGGCACTGCCACCTCGTACTCTGTCCTCTGCCTTCCTGCTCTTGGTACAGGGGGACCACGAGGTCACCTTCAGGCTGGTGTGGTTCAGGAGGTCCAGGCTGGAGAGCGCTGGGAGGTACTGGAAGCAGGGCTGTCTCTGCTGAGTGGCAGCCTGTGGAGCCTTGCTCAGCTCAGGGATCCAAGGAACCCCCCAGCTGCAGGATCCAAAGGAGCTGTGTGCCGTGGCAAGCCCGGTCCCGCTGCTCCTGGTTATTGCTGATGTGTCTGATACCCCTCCACCCGCAGGTGCAGCTGGGCCATCCCGCTGGCTGAAGGGGTTGCCCCGTGTCCTGCATAGTTGTGTGGAGACCCCCAGGCTCAGAGGGCAGCAGCAGAGAGGCAGGACGTGTCCCTAGCCCGCTTGGAAGGCTGCTCCCCCCTTCGGATGGGGGAAGGAGGCAGCAGGACCACCGAGGTATCCGGAATGCCACATTTCCACCGACGCTGAAATCAAAGAGATCCTGGCAGGGCTCCAGCTCCTGGTCTGGTGCCCCTTTTCCTGCTCACCACCCTGCTGCCCCTTCTCCAGGGTAAGTGTCAAGGAATGCCCGGTGCGGGTCTGCAGAGCTCGTGATCAGAGATGCCTCCTGGGGCCATTTGTGTTCAGCAGCTGGGATCTCATGGCCTGAATGCTGCTCAGGATCTTCTTCTGGTGGCCCATCATGGTGATGCCCAGGCTGCGAACGTCCCTGGGGAACAAAGACAGTGTCAGGCAAAGGCACCCGTGCCAGGCCCAGGGAGACAACTGCACCACCCAGCAACCCGGGCCTGGCTCTTCTCCACCGGCCCAGCAGCACGAGGCTGGTCCTGCTGAGGGTCCATGGGCATCTTCTCAGGGACAGAGGGGCTGCCATTCCCCCGGGCACATTCTCCTGACAGCCCCACGGGGAGCGGGATCGCTCCTGACAGGCTGGTAGGTGACAAGATCGAAGCTCTGAAATTGGATTCACTTTTAGTGAGATGCCCTCAGATAACCCAGTCAGAGAGACGGATGGATGATGAGCCTTCCCCACTCCAAAGATTCCCTGATGTGCATGAGAAACAAGGATCGCTATCAGCTCCATCCCGGAGCAAAGGCCCCGTGTGCAGCCCCCGATCGATGCACATGATAGTCCTGTGTCTGTGTCTCTGTCTTCCCTTTCACTGCCTCCTTCTCTACCTGCTGCACCCCAACTGAGGTGTGCCACAGGCACCACCATCCAGCAGCTCCACGCCTTTTGACAGGGAACAAGGTTTCTTAGAGGCAGAAGAGGCTGGTGCCAGCCCTGTCACTGCTGGTAACAGCCAGGGATGGGGGTACAAGCCCAGGGCAGGAGCAGGTATAAGGGCAGGAACAGGTAGAGTTGCCTTCTCTTCTGGTACTGCTTGGATGCTCCACCTTGGAAACTCCCCGGACAGGTGGGAGATCAAGTTCTCACAGCAGGAGGGTGGTGAGACACATCTTTTCCAGCTCTTCTTGCTTAACCCACCCTTGGTCGTGTGTTCATGACCCTCCACTCCCCCCAAGGCCTGAAGGTGCCCCCCCAGCCCTGTGCACGGGGGGCTGACAGAGCTCCAAGGTAACCTCCAGCTCCCATTGTTTCCCAATGATCCCAGAGGAGCTGCACAGGCCGGCACAGCCGCACTGTGGTCCCCAGAGATGCCTTTTGCAGGGAAACAAAGATGAGGAGCACAAGGAGACACAACCTCCTGCCTGACCCTGCTGTGACCAGGAGGCTGGGTTAGGTGACCTCCAGGAGCACCTTGCCACCACCTCCTATGGGCCTGTGGTGACATTGGAGAGACATCAGAGAACACCAGAGGTATCTTGGTGCTCACAGCCTCGCAGCACAACTCCCACACCTTCTCCCAAAGCTCAGCACAGCCCTGGACATTCTCCAAGGTCCCAGTACTGTTTCCCTAGGGATGTATCTCTGGCACCAGGGACCAACCAGAATGAGCCAGCTGAGGCAGGATGGTCTCTGGGGCTGCTGCGTTGGTGCAGGGACAGCCAAGCAGTGCTGTTGGTGCTCTTGATGCCAAATTGAGTTTTTACCTTTTTTCTCTTATATATTCTCTGTAATTTTTACACCTATAGCTGTGGCTTTGCACCCTTTTCCCACTACTTTTCCCTGCCCTGACAGGCGGAAAGACAAAACACATTCCAAGGCCCCTATCCAGTCGTGGTTCTCTGGTCTTGAGACCAGCTCTTCGAGACATATTTTTATAAACAAAGTCAGTTCTCATCTGAGGGGGGGTGGGTTTAGAAGGGATTATAATGAGGGGGAAATTACCTCACAAATTACAATTCCAATTGGTGATTCTTGTCAGACATCCTAATTTGCAAAATCCATAAAAATTGTAAATACATCACGTGAGTGTGCGTTTTTTGGCATTTTCCACCTGCCCAACTGTGCACCTGAGGATCCTTATAAAGGTAACCCCTTTTTATCACCCTAACTGTGCCTGGCTCGTGATTTTGGGGTCCAGGAGAGGAAGGCATCACCGTGGTACTCACTCGATGTTCATGCGCATCACCATGCCCAGGGAGGAGTACCCGGCCATGGCGAAGTTGTCGCGGTAGTGCCCCAGGCGGATGGAGTCCAGCCAGTCCTCCACGGTCAAGCAGCTGGTCAGGTCCAGCAGACCCCTGTCCAAGCGTGTCTGGGTGAACCTGGGAGCAGCAGGGAAGGGATTAGATCAGAAATGCTGGTCTGAGGTGAGCAGGCTGTGAGGGCCACCTGAATGCACCCAGGGAATTATGGAAATGTTGAGGGTGGAAAAGCTCTCTAAGGTCATCGACTCCAGCTGTTAACTCAGCACTGCTGTGTTTACCACTAAACCATATTCCCAAGTGCCTCATCCACATATCTTTGAGATCCCTCCAGTGGTGGTGACTCCACTACTGCCCTGGGCAGCCTGTGCCAGTGCCTCAGCACCCTTTTGATGAAGGAATTTTCCATAATATCCAATTTAAACTTGCCCTGGCACAGCTTGAGGCTGTTTCCCCTTGTTCTGTCCTGTTGCTCCCCAGGAGCAGAGCCTAAACCCCACAGCTGCACCCTCCTGTCAGGGAGTTGTGGAGAGCCAGAAGGTCCCCCCTGAGCCTCCTTTTCTCCAGGCTGAGCCCCCCCAGTTCCCTCAGCCACTCCTGGTGCTCCAGCCCCTTCGCCAGCTCCGTTCCCTGGACACGCTCCAGCCCCTCCACGTCTTTCTTGTCACAAGAGGCCCAGAACTGACCCCAGGANGTTGTGGAGAGCCAGAAGGTCCCCCCTGAGCCTCCTTTTCTCCAGGCTGAGCCCCCCCAGTTCCCTCAGCCACTCCTGGTGCTCCAGCCCCTTCGCCAGCTCCGTTCCCTGGACACGCTCCAGCCCCTCCACGTCTTTCTTGTCACAAGAGGCCCAGAACTGACCCCAGGATCTGAGGTGGGGCCTCAGCAGTGCCCAGCACAAGGGGACAATCACTGCCCTGGTGCTGCTGCCACAGCAGTGCTGGTCCAAGCCAGGTGCCATCGGCCTCCTTGCCCACCTGGGCACAGCACTGTGACCCTGCAGGACAGAGAGCCCTCAGGCAGGTAAAGGCGGGGATGCTGCTGCATGGGCACTGCTGCACATCCTCGGCCTTGGCATGGGAATGGCACAGTGGGAGTGAGGTGGTGAAGCGCAGGAATCTCCTCACTGCCCACCACAGCCTCTGCCCACGGGCCCTGTGCGTGTCCATGCTCTCGAGGGAAGCCACTGGGGCTACAACCAGCCAGAAATATCCCATATTCCTGCAACCCACACGCTCTGCCCAGCAGCAGCCGCCAGCCCCCGCTCACGCAGGGGTCGGGGAGCCCTCACCTGTTCACGGTGCCCGTGCACTTGAGGTGGTCGGGGTTGCGGATCAGCTTGTCCAGGATGCCGACGATCTGGGAGAAGCGCGGCCTCTCGCTGCGGTCCTTCTGCCAGCAGTCCAGCATGAGCTGGTGCAGGGTGGTGGGGCAGCCCATGGGGGCGGGCAGGCGGTAGCCCTCCTCCACCGAGTTGATGACCTGCAAGGAGCCACACGCCGCAGTGGGGCTGCACCCCCGCCCCGCTCCCAGCCCCGCCGTGGGACCGTCCCTGTGAGCTGCTGGGGCCGTGGGATGGGGAGCAGAGGGCTGTGCACAAGCCTCGTGCCAAAGGGCAGGTGAACGGCTGCGTGCGGCCCCTGTGCAGAGCTGGCAGCAGGCCGGACACCACACACGGACAGGGGATCACTGCAATGGCAGCTGAGTTATTCAGTGGTCCAGCGGCCTAAAATACTGCAGCTTCCCTCCAGCAGGTGAGCCACGAGGGCTGCACTCACACTTGCTTGTTCTGCAGCCAGGGCTTGGCACTGCTTAGCAAGGCTGGAGCAAACCCTGCTTGAAGGAATGGTGTGGAGGAGGTAGTGTAAGCCGCTGCATTCATGCCCTGCTGTCACCAAAGCCTCCACAAAATAAAAAAAACCCTAGGAAGAGAAAGGACTCCCAGAGCAGGGAGAGATTTATAGTCCTCAAAGGTAAAAAAAGGAGTCCTGTGGTTCTGCAGAATCAAAACACTCATTTTATTGCCCCCTCTTGGAAATTTTGCTCCCAGGTTGTGGTCAGGATTATAACCTACATTTCCCTTCAGATTTTATGCTGCTCTTGAGGTGAGAGTGGCTCAACATAACTCAGACAAACCCAAAGCCTACAGCTGGGTGGTGCCAGCCTGGGGTGCTCAGCAGCCTCACCCGGGCAGTGGGAGGGATGCACACCCAGCACTGGGACTGGCAGGCTGATGCAGGGTGGCTGCAGTGATCCTAGGGAGGCCCTGACCCCTTCCAGGGGGGCACAACTCGTGCTGAATCTCTCCAGCCAGCAGAAAAGCTGGTACAGAGCACCAGGCAGGGGTGGGGACAGCCACGGTGCACACGGCCAGCGTGGCAGTGACACTGCCTGCATTCCTATTGGGAACCGGAGTCAGTGTCCCCAGGAACGGGGCAGGACTGGGAAGGGCCAGCACGAAGGTCAACAGAGGAGCTCTGGTCACTCCTGGGAGCAATGGGACTGCAAAGCCAAAGGCTGTGCAGCACAGGGATGTCCCCACAGAGGGGACAAGAACCCTGTGCACAGCCCTATGGGGATGTGAAGAGAGGCAAGAGCTGATCTTTGGGCCCCTTCTCCCAGCCCCGTGCCAGGCTGGCCCGGGCAGGGCAGGGGGAGGGGAGGGTCTGGCCCCACGCCGCTCGCGCCCACTCACGTCCCGGTTGGTCATGTTCCAGTAGGGCCGCTCGCCGTAGGCCAGCACCTCCCACATGACGATCCCGTAGCTCCACACGTCGCTGGCCGAGGAGAACTTGCGGTACGCGATGGCCTCGGGAGCCGTCCAGCGGATCGGGATCTTCCCCCCCTGGAAAAGCCAGCAGGAGCCGGGGCTCAGGGCAGGCAGGGCTCAGCGTCCCCAGCTCTGCAGGCGGGACAGCTGCTGGACAAGCTGGGGTGGCACCTCCTGGAAAGGGCTGAGGAGGGAATCCACACCAGGTAAGCCCGGAGGCGAACATGAAGGACAATTTCAAGGTGTTCCCAGCAGAGCAAGAACACTGCGCTCTTTTACAAGGTCTTCATGCACAATTCTGTCCCTCGGTGCTCAAGAGACAAGGAATTCAAAGTGATGAAGAGGACCCCAGGGCTAGCAGAGCACACAAGCAGAGAGCTGACCCTGGGTGCAGGCAGAGAGCCTGACTCGAGCAGACAGGGAGAGTGATGGAATGTGCTCCCTGTCCTTCCCTGCTTCAACAGGCAAGCACTGAAGAGGATGCATTGACTTAAAGAACCGTGCTGACAAAAATCAGCAACATATGGACTAAGAAGGCATTTAAACAGGAAATGTGGTTGCCAGCCCTCTGAAGAGGGAAATTGTGGTGTAGGAAACACTGGGGAGGTTTCCCAGAGCATCTGGGGCAGGAATGGTGTGCCTGGGAACACCTTTCAGGGATACCTGTACAGGGAGAGTTGGCTCCACCCCACTGAGTCCTGCCTGCTCTGGCACGTGCCTTGATAAGGACTGAGGATGAACCACGTGATCTTTGGGAGGTTCCCTTTGGGACAGTAACCCCCTGAGCAGGTTGAAGACAACAGAGGAGCAACATAAGTTTCTGAACACAAAAGCATCCTCATTTGCAGGGTACCCTGACCGAGACCTCACCGGAGATCCTGGCTCTGTCACTGCATCCTTGTGGTTCAGCTCTCTCCACCCAGCTCTGCTGGGTTTCACTGCACCAAGGCACCTCACAGCAGCAGAAACCAAGCAGCAGGAACCTTCCCCAAAATTAAATTATCTGGAATACCGTGCTATTTGAGATACCAGAGGGAGCAGATGAATGCACAGACACACACACACAGTGAGCTCCTCTGGCTCACTTCTCCTCTTCGCTGAAGCCGAGCAAAGAGCTTGAAGGCCACGTTCCTCAGGCTGGGCCACTGTGCACTCATCCCTCAGAGCTGCAGCTGCTCTGGGACGTGCTCTCCATGGCCATCAACTACCCCAAAGGAACCTGAAGCTCCTTCTGCTTCTCTGTTCTTGGCCCTTCTGAGAAATGATGCTCAGACTCGTGCAGCTCCAAACTGTCTGTCTACCAGAGGCGTGCCAGAGGAGCACACTGATTTTTTTCATGGCCAGAGAAGAGCAGAAACAGCTCATTGTATTTAACATATTCTACATATTTCAAGAAAATGTATTTCATTTTGCTTCTGAGGACCTCCCATGGAGGAGCACATTCAGCTTCAGAGCTGTCAGGTTGGCCAGAAAAATCTCAAGATGGCTTCACAGACAAAAGTGTCCTGCATGAACCAAAATCACAGCTTGCAAAACCAATTCCCACCTTCTCCACATTCATGAATGAGGGAGAGTCTCGTGGAAAAACCACTGTGTGGCCACAATACTGAAGAGTGGACCAGACATCCACCTACAGACAGAGGGCTCCAGGACAGCTGAGGAGTGGATGGAGCTACACGGGCTAGGGAAGGACTCTGATGGGGACACGTGGACCATGCACCCAGGGGAGCAGCTGGCTGGGGATGTTTGACAACTCCCTGCCCTCCCACCCTGCTGCTCTTTGCTCCCTGCACACTCAGTTCTGGGATGTCCCTGTGAGAAGGATGATGCTTTCAGGCTCAGAAGCTCTTTGGGTTCGAGCTCTTGGTCCAGATATCAGCAGTGAGGTGGCAGCGTCATTCCTGCCCTACCTACGTGAGAGTCTCTGACTTTTCCTCGTGTCAGTGGCCTGGGCAGTGACCATGAGCAGGGACAGCTCTGGGAGCACCCACCGTGGTGGTGTAGGCAGCATCGGGATCGTCCTCCAGGATGCGGGAGAGGCCGAAGTCGGACACCTTGCACACCAGGTTGCTGTTGACCAGGATGTTGCGGGCAGCCAGGTCCCGGTGCACGTAGCCCAGGTCAGACAGGTACCTCATGCCCGCCCCGATGCCCCGCAGCATCCCCACCAGCTGGATGATGGTGAACTGCCCATCGTGCTTCTGGAGAGGAGAGAACCCAGAGTTCACTTGTGGTTCTCACCAGCATCCTGCTGGTGCTGCTGTCATTAAACCAGCCCTCCAGTGCCTCTCATCTTTGGCTCAGTACCTCCTCTGACCCCTGTTTCTCGCACTTGTCCCCCTGCCCACTGCCTGCCCTCTCAGTGCCTGTGACACACGCTCAGTCCCTGCCCTAGCAGTGCCACTCCAGGGAGCCAGACAGGATGCCTGGAGCCTGTGTCTGCTGGAGAGGTGAGAGCCCAGCACCCACAGCTCTCTCTCACAGGGGTTTCAGTGGCTGTGAGGCTGAGGAGCAGGAACCAGCCCAGGGGGATGTGCAGTGAATAAAAATACCAACTCACTGCTTACCCTGAGGAAGGTGTCTAGCGAGCCGTTCTCCATGTATTCAGTAACGATCATTACCAATTTGCCTGCAGAAGACAAGGGAGGTCAAGTTAGCAGAGAAGTCACCTTCTTGTGGGAAACCCAGTGCCAGGTTTTTACTGGGAGAGGCACAAATCCAGCTCTGTGGGTCTCCTGCAGCCCCTCACAGCGGTCTCACCCCTGCACTGGGCAGGACTGGCACCATGGTGGGGATGTGGCAATGACCCAGACAGGTACCCCTCCCTGCAGGTGCTACTGACGTGGCTGGGTCAGCTTCGTTACCCTGCTGAAATCTGCATGCCATTAGTGCAATGCTTTGCATCAGAATGTGCCTTTTTGGAGGAAGGCTTCAAATTATGATTCCATACAGGCAGCCTTTAAAATAAATGCCTTTGAGCAGGACATCTCCCAAACCAACAACGACCTGGAGCACACTGTGGAGCAAGGTGTGGAACTGCCACTGGGAAGTACGTCCAGGAAGAGAAGGCAAGGGGGTGGCTGTACCAGGTAACTGCACATCTGACAAACCCCTGGGGCAGTGAAGGATGGACTGCATCCCAAATGAGCTCTGACCCCCATGTCTCAGGTTGCCCACAGGGAGATACATCCCAGCTCTGCCCTGCCATACACCCCCTTCCCTGCCAGCCACATACTCCTGGTGACCACCCCCTCCAGGTGGATGACGTTGGGGTGGTCGAACTGTGCCATGATGCTGGCCTCGCTCAGGAAGTCCCTCCTCTGCTTCTCCGTGTAGCCTGCCTTCAGTGCTTTGATGGCCACGGGAATCTCCCTCTTCCCCGGCAGCTTCAGGCGGCCGTAGCACACCTCTCCAGACTCCCCTGCAAGGCAAGGGAA
Source organism: Ptilonorhynchus violaceus (assembly GCA_013397565.1). Classification (NCBI taxonomy): domain Eukaryota; kingdom Metazoa; phylum Chordata; class Aves; order Passeriformes; family Ptilonorhynchidae; genus Ptilonorhynchus; species Ptilonorhynchus violaceus. The sequence continues at coordinate 331,791 of VZRJ01010885.1, forward strand.
GGTGAGGCCATGGAGAGCTCCTCAGCTTCTTGCACTCACCCACCAACACCACGAATCGTCAGCACACTGACACCATGTCCCAGCCCCGCTGGATTTCAGTCTGGATTTCAATCCCCTCCAACCCCTCCAGGATTCAATCCTCTGAAAGGATTGCCCAGCTCTGGCTTCCAGTGCAGGAAGAGTGGGAACATCAGAAACCAACTCTCTGGTGCCTTTCACTGAAGGCAGTGGGCCAAGAGCAGTGATTACAGTGGCATTTGCTTTATTGCTTTTAATGAACAAATTTGAACGTCTCAGAGCATCAAGGGTGACCCTCATCATTCCTCTGGGTTAAGCCCTTGGAGCGCTGCTAGCCAAGTTCCAGCTCCATCTCTGCCCTGTGCTTCCCTGGAAGCCCCTGTTCCTATGCAAAATTCCCTTTTGTTCAGAAAATTTACCATTTCATTTTCACGAGAAATGTAAGTAATTTCACTTACATCTCGTCACCCCGGGTTCTTTCATGGGTGGCACGTTGGGGCACCCACGGGGACGGGCTGAGCCATCTGCTGTGCCAGCCCGAGCCGCCGGTGCCACGCCTGCTGACCAGCAACCCCCTGCACCAGGCTGCCCCAAAGGGTTCGTTTCACACAGCAAAACCCCCACGCTGTCCCAGGTTTTGATCTCACAAGGATAGGGAGCAGACAGAGCCCTGCTCCGATCCCAGAGGGCCCCGGGCACAGCCCCGAGCAGGGATCTCCCCGAGCAGACACGATGCGAGGAGGCAGCGGGGCCCCGGCGCTCACCAGACCCGATGACCTTCTCGATCTTGATCCGAGAGGCCTCAATTTCACGGGTGAACTCGTGCACGGCCTGGCAGGGGTCCTCGTACGTGTGGGGGTCCACGTAGAACTTGGACTCGGGGAACTTCACTGCCGGGTTTCAGAGGGGAGAGAGGAGATGAGCAGCCCCGCCGGGAAGGAGGGGCACCAGTGGTCAGGCAGAGGATGGGCAGGAGCAGGACAGGCTGAGGAGCCACAGAGGTGCAGCACAAGGAATCCTAAGTCACTCTTTGGCCCAGCAGTGTCCTCAGAGCAGCCCAGGACCTGCTGCCCAGGTGATTGTACCACTCTATCACTCCCCACCTCGCCCCTGGCCTGCTGCTCTCTGGGATGATCCCGCTGCAGTCCCATTGCACACCTTTGCCTTTGGGACCAGAGCGCCCCTCAGGTCTCTAAAACACATTCCCAGAAGCAGGCAGGAGTCAAAACCCTTCCCCCTGGAAACCACAGCAGTGTCAGGGGAGAACAGTCCAGTTCTGTGCCCATCCATGGGGCTGGGGTCCTTCACAGGGAGGGTCCTACCTTGCCCATTCTGATAATGCATCTTCTCCTCATCAGAGTCCTGGAAAGCCTTGCTGTACCCGCAGTGCCTGCCACGGGGGGACAAGGGTCAGAAGAGAAGCCCCTGTCCCTCATTCCCACAAGCATTCCAAAAGCAAGCTGGAAGGCAGTGCGTGCCAGGGCTGTGGGCAGCCAGAGATGCCACTTGGCCATCCACCAGCTGCATCCCTGTGCCTCACTGCACCGACACTTTGGCCAGGATCAAAGTACTTTCCAGGTGCTCTCCAAGGCTTGGCAGTGCTAAAAGCATGTGTGCTCCACACGCCTGGCTCAGCCATGCTCACATGGAGCACACCGCCTCCCTTGGATCTGTCTGATGGAGAAAAGCTCTCTCCACTCCTGACCAGCCCATCCAGCCCTTGTACTGGCAGCAGTACTGGTACTGGTATTGCTATTGCTCACACTACTGATATTCTGTATATTACAGCATATATACTGATTTATTACCATGCAGCCTGCTGGCATGAGGGGAAGATCTGGAGACTGGCTCAGCCTCAGGGAAAGTGGTGACCTCTAAACGAAGTCTCTTGGCTGCTTATTAACCCCTGACCTATGGACGCTCTGGACAAACTAAAAGGAGAAAAGTTGTGCCCAAGTTCTCCCATCCCACCTGTCCAGAAAACCCCCCTGGCCTCCAGAAAACCCTTACCTCTTCTTGCAGATCAGAACCACCAGCAAGGCGACGAGGCCGGTGATGAGCGTCAGGCAGATCCAGACAATCGTCATCGTGTCGTACCGGAGAGACACTGGGGGAAGCGGGGAAGGAAGGAGGTGAGCTGGAGTGGGGAGTGCTCTGCTGAGCTCAGGAATGCACCTACCCCACGGTCTTCAAAGAGAAAGCCTTGGGCTGACCATGGGGTCATGGTCTTCAAAGAGAAAGCACTGTCCCTACCTTTGGGCCTCTCCCAGTGTACAAGGGCCATTTACACATGAGGGAATCAAGCAGAGATCTCAGAAAGCCCTGGTGACACAGCAAACCAGCACAGAGAGGAGTTTGGAGCCTGAGGACCTCTCCAGGTCCTCCCTGCCCTAACTGCTATGTCCCTTCCTCCTTCTTCTTTCTAATGTACAAGCATAGAATCACAGAACCATTAAAGCTGGAAAAGACCTCTGAGATCACTGAGTCCAGCCACTAACCCAGCCCTGCCAAGGCCATCACTAAACCACGTCCCCAAGTGCCACACTGAACACTTCCAGGCATGGTGATGCCACCACCATCCTGGGCAGCCTGTTCCAATATCTCACCACTGTTTCAGTGGAGAACTGTTTCCCGGTATCCAATCTAAACCCCCTCTTGTTGCAACTCGAGTCCGTTTCCTCTTGTCCTAAACATCTCGGGAGGGAACCTCAAGCAATCCCTGCAGGCTGACACTCCCAGGGCTGTGCCTCCAGGCTCCCTCCCTGTGTGACACAGGAACAGCAGCCACGGAGAAGGGCATCACCATCCTCCCTGCTCCCTGTTCCACACCCCACAACCGCACACACTCACCCGGCTTCCCCGTCTCCACCTCCACGGTCTGACTGAACCTCCCGCAGCCAGCAGAGGTGCGAGCCCGAACCTGGAAGATGTAGCGGGTTGCAGGCTTGAGCCCAGACACGGTGGCAGTGGTGCTCTTGGATTTCAGAGTCGAGTAGCTCTGCATTTCCTTGTCCTGGGAAAACAACAGCAAAAACCCGCTCTGCGTCGGCACAACGACCGCCAAGCCTTCCAGACACACAAACTTCCCTCTGTGCTGAGAGCAGGGACGGCCCCACGGCAGCAGAGCCCCCGTTACCTTCTCGTAGTACTTGATCTCGTACTCCAGGATGATGCCGTTGGGCTGGTCCGGCTCCTGCCACAGCAGGGTGACGCTGTTCTGGCCCGTGCTCTCCTGGTGCACCACCACCACCTGCGACGGCGCTGGGGACCGCACACGGGCGTTAGGGGCCTGCTGGGGAGGGCTGGAGCCGCAGCCCCAGGCAGCAGCCCTGCTTTAAAACAGGTCTGTGGTTTAGTTAAAGCCATGGGGAGGTGAGCGCTGCGATGGGAACCGCAAACAGGCTTCTCCCTGCTTCGGCTGCCTCAGTCTCTTTCCCAGGGAGTAAAGCAGCTCTGAGCAGGTGAGAGAGGAGGGCACTGTCCCAGCACAGCAGCAGGGGACACTGCTGCTTTGCTGTGGTCTGGAGCCAGAAAGGAGAAGGGGCAGTGTAGTTGGAGGTCATGGAAATCCCTAACAGGACTCTGTCCCCTCTTGTTCCCCTGGGGTAAAGGAAGGGGAGCAGGGGGAGACAATAAATTCCCAGAGGGGTGATCAGGGTCTGACCATCACTCTAAAAGTGCCCTGGGGGTGCTCTCCTGCTCTGGGATATTTGTCATCTTCCCAGGCCTGAGCTGGGAGAGAATCAGTTCTTGTACCTGCCATGCCCGAACTGTAGCTGTCACCACTGGAGGAACCAACTCACCAGTCTCTTTTCCCACTGGGAAAATCCCCACTGGAAGTTCCCTAGAGTTTAGTGGGTGCTGCGATGGCCAGGCACAGCCACTGGGTCTGACCCATGGGAAGGGTTCAGGCCCTGCTCATGATCCTCACTGGCAGGTGAAAAATGGGATGTGGCAGTTCTGGGGACGACAGAGCTGCTGTGGCCATGGCTGCAGTGCAGGGGTGTCACCAGAGCAGCACAGAGACCAAAAGAGGCCACAGGGGCTGCAGCAGCAGGGGCACCCAGGAACTGAAAGGCAGCAGTTCTAGCTCAGATCATCTTTGGGCCTCTGAGAAGCAGAAAATGCTGTTGGCACACTGCACCCTGGGGAGATGGGACGGGGGGGGTGGTGGGAATTAGTTAAATTCCACGGGCACAGGCAATGCCATTGCTCCAAACAGCCCCAGGGAATCTGTGCCACATCTGCCTCTGTCATTGGGGCTGGGGGAACAAGGGTGACCAGCATCCAGCATGGGCTGGTCCCCCTGGGCAGTGTCAGGGGTCCCTCAGCCCCCCTGGAGGGCAGGCAGGCTCTACCATGTGCAGCAGTTGGAGCACCACGCAGCACTGCAGCTGAACTACCGAATTCCCAGCTCTGCTGGTTCCACAGCACCTGCTCAGAAGCAGCAGCACGTGGAGGGGTTGTGAGGGATCCATCCAGCAGGACTTCCACGTGCTGCAGAAGTGCTGTGGGGTGGCATTAGCGACAAAGGGACCTGTTCTCATGCAGCCAGGAGCTACCCCAGCAAGGCTCCCCAGGTTTCTCCTGCTGGCTCCCCTGCCATGAGGGCAGAAGGGGCTCAGCACCACGGGAAGTTCTTGTGGGCTCGTGTCAAACCGGGACGATTGACAAGGAGGGTCAGGCCCTGCCCTGATCTCTCTGCCCACAGAGTGCTCCATGGAAAAGTGCCCTGGAGCAAAGTCCTGCCCACCTGGGCTAGAGCACTGCTCGGAGGAGTTTCCCGGGGAAAGAGCATTTCTCGGTGAGGAGTTTGCAAAGGTGAGACATGCATGGGAGAGACTTTTCCCAGCAAATGTTGCTGTCACTTGCTGGGGCCAGGCATCGGTGTGAGATAAGAGCAGAGCATGAACTGCTGCCTGGCCCTTTGGGAAGGGACAAAAGGCTGGAGGATCAGCCTGAAACATTCATGCTCCACTTAGTGTTCCTGTCAATAAACAAGTGTTCTCCGTGTCCCCTGCCTCCTGCAGAAAAGGAGCCTCCAACAGTGGCTGCAGGTTGAAGCGAAGGGAAAGGAGAAGGACACCACGAAGCAGAGAAGGGTAAGAGTTGCCTTGGGCAGCAACTTGACCCCAGACCACCCCATCTCCCTGAACCCACCTCCAGCAGCAGAGAGGACAGGGGTGACACCTCCTGGGCATCCCAAGCCCATCACCAAACCCGCCCTTCCCATTGGAGGGGGTTCTGGCTCCCACTGATCCTGCCCGGAGCAACATCAGAGCGACGCCAGCATCACCCACCCTGGCCAAGCCCGGCGGGGTCGGGGGGGGTCTGCTCCTCCTACCTGCCTGGTTCGTCGTGATGTTGGCCACCGCGGCTCTGCGCGACTCCAGGCTGAGGTCGGAGACGCCGTTGACGGCCTCCACCCAGAAGGAGTAGTTGGTGTGCGCCAGGAGGTTGGTGACGGTGAGCGCTCCCTGCACCAGGCTCATCTGCTGGGGCACGAAGCGGATGCCGCTGCCGCAGGCCTCGCACGGCCCCGCGGCGCCCGCGCAGCGCCGGCAGCGCACGTTGTACACCACGTCCGCCCGGCCGCCCTTGTCCAGCGGCGGGCCCCACTCCAGCGACACCGACGTGCCGTTCACGCTGGAGATCAGGTTCACGGGAGCGGAGGGCGGCCCTGCAGGACAAGCGGAGGTTCAGGAGCAAGCGGGAGATGCGCGCACAGACGGTGCCGGAACGGGGAACGCGGAACCGACCCGGGCGGGGGGTGCGCCGGACACAGCACGGACACGGGCAGGGCTCGGGGTCACACGCCTGGGAGGAAAAATGCCCCGGATCAGGGTGCCAAATGCCAGACGGTGGGAGCCGATGTTCGTTCCGGGGGAAGCAGGAAGCAAAGCTGGGGCGTGAAGCTTTGGGGAGAACAGGCACAGTGATGATGGGCTGGATCTGCTCATCTGAAGGGAAGGGTAAACTCCCATTTCTGGGGGGATCAGTAAACTTGGGAGCATAGCCCTTAGGGAAACACAAGTCAGGTGTTGCTGAGCCCTCTTTCACCCTGGTCTCCGCTAGCAGCTCCACACCAGTCTGTCCTCCGGGACCAACTACAGGAAGGAGGACTCCTCCTGGGATGTCCTTGTCCGCTTTTAATAGCACTGGGCCCCTCAAAGCAGCTTATTGCAAGGAGCTGAGCTGAGAGCACAGGACAAGCCCTCCTGTCACTGTCCCCCCCCAGAGAAGGAGAGCACAGCAACACCGGCACTGCCCCCACGGCTGCCCAGGAGGGTCTGACCACCCCGTGCGCTGCTGCAAAGGAGAGCAGCAAACGTCTGAGCTGGGGTGGGGGTCTTCTCTCCCACGTAACAAGTGACAGGACGAGAGGAAACGGCCTCAAGTTGTGCCAGGGGAGGGTTAGATTGGGTATCAGAGAAAGCTGCATCACAGAAAGGATGGTCAGACACTGGAACAGGCTGCCCAGGGAAATGGTGAAATCACCATCCCTGGAAGTGTTCAAAAAGAATGTATGGATGTGGCACCTGGGGACACAGTTTGGTGGTGACCATGGTGGTGCTGCTGGGCTGATGGATGGACTTGATGACCTTAGAGGCTTTTCTGTGGCTCTCTGACCCTGCTCAGGGGTGCTTGGAGAGCAGCAGGGTGCGGGTGACACAGGGGCAGGGCGGGAGTGCAGCTAAGGGGGGCTCTCAGCTCTCGTGTCAAACAGACCTGGGGTTGTGGAGCTGCTGGAGTGCCTTGGGCAGCAGGCACAGGGCCAGGGGGAGGGCTGGGCTCAGCCAGGAGCAGCTGCCGGGTCCAAGGGTGTGCCACGTGCCCTGGGGCAGCACAGCTGGGCACAGGGCAGCTGGGGTGCCCAGGGGTGCTCAGGGGCACTCAGGGCTCAGGGGGTACTCAGGGGTACCCAGGGGGTGCTCAGGGGTGCTCAAGGCGTACTCAGGGGTACTCGAGGGGTACTCAGGGGGTACTCAGGGGGTTCTCAGGGTACTCACGAGTGCAGGCGGCCGAGGGCGGGTCCTGCACGGCGCGGTAGAAGCTGCTGTCACAGCGACACACGCGGGCTGCCCGACTCTCCGAGTGGCTGTGCAGGGGACACTTGGCACACAGCTGGTCCCCAGGGGCCGACTTGTAAAATCCCAGCTGGCAGGCTGCAGAGGGAAGGGCACAGTCAGAGGGATGTGCCTGGACGAGGAGCACCCCCCAGCTCAGAGGATGCCACTGGCACGAAGTTGGGCCATGCTCTCGCACGGTGCACAGGGAACCAGCCCTTCTTCCCAGCACTGGGGTGAGTCCCCTCCAGCTGCCCCTCTGGAATCTGGAAATTTCTGTCTGACTGTCTGCCTGTCTGTCTGTCCCCCTGCTGCACTCACTGCCACCCTGACACCCGTTCCCCAGTCCCCCACTGCTTCACTCAGGTGCCTCTGCTGCTCAGGCGCTGCCTGCAAGGCTCCAGCTGCTCTCCTCACACCCATGACCACTGCCCAGAGCTGTCCCCAGCACAGCCACTGTCTCCTCACACCCGTGACCACTGCCCAGAGCTGTCCCCAGTGCAGCCACTGTCTCCTCACACCCGTGACCACTGCCCAGAGCGCTGTCCCCAGCGCAGCTGCTGTCTGCCCCAAGGACAGGGAGCACTGCAAGGATCGAACCCTGCAACCCTGGGAATCACCCTGGCAACTCTTCCAAAATATCATTTATGGAGCAGATTCACAACCCAGTGCTCACTCCAGGGTGGCTGCCACCAACGCTGGCTGTGCCCAGGTGCCTGAAAGCAGCCACGTGGGAGGTGTCAGGAGCTAAATCCCCATACCTGGGAAATGGTCCCTCTGCAAGACCCTGCGGTGCTTCCTTGCACAAAGCAAGAGGGAAACAGCCCCTGTTGTTGCATGGCACAGCAAAAAGGCACTGCACACCCTCTGTCCCCTCTCTGCAGAGGCCAAATGAGCCAGCCTCGGAAAGAAATAAGTTTTTTTCTGACAACACAACCTGCCTGCAGTTCCTCTGCCTCCTCCTCGTGCAGGAGCTCATCCCACGCCAGGTCTGGCATCGCTCTGCTTCATCCCAGCCCCCTCTCCCGGCAGCCCCTCGGGTGGATCATTTGTCACACAAACAAACAGCCCGTCTCTCGTTAGGAGAATCGATTCGTGCGGGAGTGACATGTGGTGTGTCAGGTATCTGTCTGGGGGTGGAAGGATCTGCCCTCTCCTGCAGACTCAGATTCCAAAAAAGGAGAAGCAGGCTCTGTCTGGGTCCCTGTACTCAGGAGGTACTTTTAGGACCAGCTCCAGGGATTCAAGGATTATTCCTGGCTCTGACTCATCTCTGTTTTTCCCACTGAGGTAGTAATGCCTTCATTTTCCCATCTTTACCTCCAGTGGCCAGATCTGCATACAGCCTCAATTTTTGCTTTCAGGCATGTAGAAGGGTTTTATTTGTGATCCAGCATCCTCTGTGGGCTGGGTCCCTCCACGCTGTTTGTTTTGTTCCAAGGTGCTGATTTGTTTTCTTATTAATAAAACCCGTTTCTTTCCCATGGACCTCCCTGGACCGATGCTACCAGCACATTGCACCTATCACACACTTCACAGTGACACGAGGGCCTGTTTACAACTCCAGCAATGAAGGCAGTGCTCCAGTCACACATCCCTGCTGTGGGGACCGCTTGCTGGTCGCTCTCCAGGCTCTGTCACCAGTTTCTGCGGCTCTTTGGCACCAAATGCTGCGTTAACAACAGTGCAGTGACACCATGAGCAGGATGGAGATGTCCTGTGTGTGCCAGAGGTGCTACCACAGGCTGGTGTCACATCTGGGTACAGCAAAGGCCAGCAGTTCCAGGGTTTGTTCCCAAACTCCTGCTCCTCCACTCCCAAAAGGGCATCAGAGCACGGAGCAGAAATGCCCAGACTTGGGGATGCAAAGGAAGGTGGATGTGAAATTGCAGCAGCTTGGGGCTGGTCTTGTCCCCCAGCTCTTCTGGCCCTTTCCCCTCCTCAAGGGCATCAGAAGAGGAGAAAATAGAGGGGATGCAGGTTTGGGGAGAGGTTTGCTGTCCCTTGCCAGCTGCACCAAGGACAGTCTGAGACATTTGGCAGGCTCTGGTGCCAACTGGTCCTGAGGACACCAAGAGATTCAGGGACTCTCTGCCCTTGCCAAGCGTCCCCTGATGGTGCAGCAGCCTCCGGTCTGCAGCCCTTTGGGTGTCAGACTGAGATGAGCACTGATACTCCCTGTTCTCAGGTGGGGGCAAACAGGGCAAGTAGCCAGCTGGTGAAAAAAAATCCACACCAAACCCCAAAATAAATCATAAGAAAGCAAACTTCCCAGTTTTGCTATGTGGGAAAGGATGAAGAGACAGGATGAGCACGGGTGGGGGCCGAGCAATGGGACAGCCCCAGCCTGTGATGGGCAGCTGCAGGTCAGGAACTGCTGCCTCCAACTCGTGTGAGCGTCCCCTGGCCCTGCAAAGCACCACCCTCTCCGTGCAGCAACCAGGGAGCTGTGCTTCCAGAGGCACTGGAGTGGTCCCTTCCACCACTGCTTAATTAAGGGCAGAGAAATCAGAGCTAGCTCAGGTACAGAGGGACAGGCAGGGGAAGGATGGGAACACGAAGCGCAGCAGATTCGCACGGAGCAATTGTAATCACTTAGCATTTAATGCTGTAAAAAAACCCATTAATTACCTGTAGCAATGAGTCACAATTATTTTAGATGCACTCAAGGGGAAAATTATCCTAAATGACAAATTACAGGTGGATTTGTGCACCGGGGCAGAGCCATCGGGAGCCAGCTCCGGGCACGGGGACAGCATGAGCGGGGAATGGGGAGCACTGGGGCTGGGGCAGGCACTGCTCAGCGAGGGGCAGGCACCTCTGGGTGTCTCAGTGCCCACTTTGGAGGGAAGCAGGACACATATGCAAAGCCTTTCACAGGCACAGGAGAGGCCACCAGCTGCACAAAGCATGAAACACCTCCAGTACAGGATGCCAGGCACGTCCTGCTCCGGACTGAGCTCTCCTCATGCCAGGCCAGTGACACGTGGACCTCCCAGGTAAGCTCTGGGGAGAGCAAACAGCAGACAAGGGGCCAACAGCAAAAACTCAATCAAATGCACCACAATCAAATGCACCACGTCTCAGACACACCGGGCTCGTGCCAGTGGTTGTGGCACACACAGAAGGCTCCCAAATCTGAAGCCACCCAGCAGAGAGGTGCAGAGTGGTTGTCCCGCTGCCTTCACTGCAGCCAACTACAGCCACCTGCCAGCAGTGCCCTCCCTGGAGCCCTCGGGGACGTGGGGTTTCTTTTATTCTCAGGATTTTATGCATTTGACACCCTTGTGTGTGAGATTTCCTGTCCTGCCTCTCTGTGAGCCCCCAGAAGTGCTGCTGTGGAGTGCTCCTGTCCCCAGTGCCACTCCCGGTGACAGCCAGCCCAAGCTGCCTGCAGCACCTGGAGTTTGAGCTCATGGGGTGGTTTTCCAGTGCCCTTCAGCTGCCCTCAGCTCCAGACTGGCACACCTACACTGGGCTTGCAGCCCAGACACCTGGCTGGTCCCAGAGTCACCAGCAGAGCCTGCAAACCCCAATACTGAACCCGTGTTCGGCAGAGCACATCTCTAGCCCTGTATGGCACAGGTGAGTCCCCAGTGATCACCCCAAACTCGTTTGGGTCTGTACCACGGGGCTCCCACTGATCCCCCACCCTGCACTGCACACCTTGCCCGTTTTCCCAGCCCTCCAGCCCCACTCTCAGGCGTCACCTGCCCAGAGGACCCCGGAGCAGCAGGTTTGTCTCAGGAACAGGGAACGTGGGGAGGGATCTGGCAGCCATCTGGAGCTCGGTCCATTTGTTTCACTCCCTCTCCATCCTCTGGGGACAGGACAACATCTGCTAATAAGCTGGCAGAGCTCGAGAGATGATGGATGGACCTGCCAAGGATACGCTAGCAGGGAACGAGCTGCTCTTCTCACTCCCAAGTGGCTGGCTGGGAGCAGAGCTCTGCTGGTGGCCCTGGTGGGACCACCAAGGGCTGCTCTGGTGGGGCTGCAAGTGTGAGCACCGACCCCATGTCACTGCCTCTCAGCTCCATCCTCAGCCCAGGAGGTGTGGGCATGGCTGGGAGGGTGGCAGGGGCAGCTCTGTGACACTGGTGCCACCAATCGCCCCCTTTCCTGACCCTTCAACAGACCTGGGCACCGCAAGCACCAGAAGAGCAGCCATGTACCTGCCTCTGGCCATGCTGGGAAGAGACAGAGATGGAAATAAAGGTCTCACAGCCACTGTGACAGCCAGAGACAGGCACCGGTCCCAGAGCCCTCCTGGCTGCACAAGCCAGCACAGAAAATCCCAGCTCCTTTCAATCCAGTTCCAGCATGATGCCTCCAGTCTCAGCTCCCACGTGGCACAGGCACTGGAAGGGAAGCAGGTTATTCTCAGTCATGTCTTAAAAAGAGGCATCTGCCTCATTGCCCAAAATCCTGTGTTTTAGCAGGGCTGTGCTGCCCTTTCCCTGCACTCCCAGGTCAGCCCAGGCTCTGGGCTGCTCACTGACCCGGAGGGGGTTTGGGGGCCTGGCTGGGCTGGCTCTCTCAGCAATCTCCTGCTCCCAAGGTCCTGCCTCGCCCCACGGCCCTGCTGGTGCTCACACAACCTCTGTGTGCTGCTTGTCCCTGCTCACCTCTGGCCCCTGAGCACCACATTGGCCTGTCCACAGCCCAGCTCCCACCTTGCAGCCCCTCTGCACAGTTCAGAACCCTTCCCACCCAGAGTGCAACCCATCACACCCCTACACACCCCTGAACTTGTCTCCTATCACCCCAGGCTCCACCTCGCATCACCTCCCTGCTGCTTGGCCCTTCTTCCCACAATTAACTCACCTCCCACTGCTTGGCACCCCTGACTCTTTCAGAGGGGGAACAGGAGGAGCTTTTTACCCACGAAGGCTTTGCAAAGCCAGCAGAACCCTGAGCATGAGGCTGCCAGCAAACGGCACACGCGGCAAAGGACACTCTGCAGCCTTCCTGAGAACACCCAGACCTCACTGCCACCAGGACGAGCTGGGTAAAGACAGTCCTGCTCTCCCAAGTGGAGCAATTCCACTTGTAGTGCTGGGAAAACTGGTGGTCCAGACTGGCTGCATCCCAAACTGGAAATGTGCATGGTGCTGCCATAGAAAAATCAGCAGGTCTTGGAGTCCCAGAATGGTTTGGTTTGGAAGGGACCTCAAAGAGCACCCAGCTCCCCTGCCCTGCCATGGACAGCGACACCTTCCACTAGACCAGGTTGTTCAGAGCCCTGTCCAACCTGATTTCAGTCCTGTTGGACATTCCCCTGACTCTCTTCTGCTCTTCTTCCCCACATCTTAAAAAAAGTAAAAATAAAAGCAGGAAACATCCAAATCTCAGCTTGCTACGAGTGCTGCTCTGCTGCCTGGTGCAGACATCCTTCTGTGGGAGGGGAGTGGAGGTGATGCTGTGCAGACTTGTGTAGGTGAGGCAGCCTGGCACGCTCAGAGCAAAGCCTTTTTTTATAGAGCTTATCCAGGGAAACGCCACAGCTTGCTGGAGTCAGATGGAAACAGGCAGCCTAGTGCCAGAATTAGAAAAAAGCTGCTTCCCAAAGTCAGCCTTGTCAGAGTTTTAGACAGAAGTATCCAAAGCTTCTGAAAAAAAAACCCCACAGATTTTACCAGACCAAAACCAAACCCAGCAAACACAGTCTGGGGGCCAAATGGGACAGCCCTGAAGGTGCCAGTGCCAGACCCTGTGTCCCTGCTGTGAGGCAGGAAAGAGGAGAGGACACACAGAGCACCAAGAAACTTCATCCCATCCCTGGCAGGAGCTGGAACGCAGCTTTGGGGGGCAGGTGAGCCCTCTCAGCACATCCATATGGCCCTGGATGTGTAAAGAGGCTGAGCTGTAAAATAAGGGTACCCAGCACAGCCCTGGCTCCCACACAGCTGAGCCCCACCAGCCTTTGGATCCCTCTCTCCTTGGAGAAGTGTCAGCAGCAGCAGCTTTTCTCCAGAAGGGAAGGAAGTCATCACACAAACACTGACATGGGTGGCATCTGGAGCTCATGCCAAGGGCAGAACAGGTTTCTGGCAGAGTCCTACTGCTCTGTGGGGTGAGGAGCATCCTCTCCATGCAAGGCAATCTCACCAAGCCTCTGAATGTGCTGGTGAGGAATTTGAGGTCCCCAACCCCTCATTGTGTTACAGCATCCCCGGTGTGAGGACTGGCGCAAAATTCCAGGTCTTTTCCTGCACTCTGTGTCCAAGCTCTGCACCAACAGCTTCCCAGGCACCTGCACACTGAAATCCAGGGCAGCAACCTGTGCTCACGACCTAAACTCAGCCAAAGTTTGTGGAAAAAAAGAGTTCAAACAAACAAAAACCCGCAAACAAAACCCCACATTCCCAAACTGGTGAATGTGTTTGAGTGCTGCCAGTTCCACCCATCACAGCCCAGCTGCTCCTCACCACTCCTCAGAGGGGCCACAGAGCCCTGCTAAACACAAATAAAATGTGTTTCATCCCCATCACAAGAAAATATTCAGCCAGGGACAAAACCCACGTTGTGCTGATGGGACAAGGGCAGCTCTGCAGGCACCTCTGGCCCTTTTGTTTGTTCCTTAGCAGAAAAATAAATAAATGGGTTTAGGTGCTGGGGTGCTGCTTTGTTTTGTTTTCCAAGTAAATGCAATTAGCCAGTGGATTTTAGAGGAGGGAGTGAGGGTGCTGGAGATACTGGGACCACCTTGTCCTGCATCCTGCCTTCTCCAGCATTCTCACTGGGCTGAATCAGCCACACACACACAGCTCAGCACCCCTGGGATCCAAGCCCAGCAGCCAGGTCTGTGACTGTGAGCTGGAAGTCCTGGTATAAGTGTGAATCCAAGGATCCCATCCCAGGGCTGGATAAGCCTCTAAGGGAAGAAGTCTTTCCTAACAAAAAAGGAAAGAGGGCAGGGTTAGGTGGGATACTGGGAAGGAATTCTTGTGAGGGTGGGGAGGCCCTGGCACAGGTTGGCCAGAGCAGCTGTGGCTGTCCCATCCCTGGAAGTGTCCAAGGCCAGGTTGGGCAGGGCTTGGAGCAACCTGGGATAGTGGAAGGTGTCCCTGCCCATGGCAGGGGGGTGGAAGTAGTTGAGCTTTAAGGTTCCTTCCAGGCCAAACCTTACAATTCTATGTTTCGAGACAGTCCTAGCCCCTGTGTCTTGGAAATCAAACTTGTTTTCTTTCTTTCTTTCTTTCTTTCTTTCTTTCTTTCTTTCTTTCTTTCTTTCTTTCTTTCTTTCTTTCTTTCTTTTTCTTTCTTTCAGGATGCAGAGTTTTGGGATAACCAGAAGGTGACATGGCCTCACCAGCCAGCATTGCCTGTATTTCACAGAGCAGCTGACAGCCCCGCAAACCACAACGAAAACCTTGTGAGTCACCAACTCTTCCATTCCCTTGTCTGGCGTCACGGAAAGGACTTTCGCATAATTCCCACAGCACCACTGTGGAGCTGTTTCTGCTCCTGCCCTTGGAAGCTTTCTCTTGGAACACTCCTGGCAGAACCCTTCTGTGGGGACACCCAGGGCAGTGGTGCCAGCAGCCCTGAGCGTGACCCTGGTACCCACCCAGCAGGCAGGGGATGCTTCAAGCAGGCAAGGCCTGTGGCTTGGGCTGCCACGGGTGTGCTGGGACTTGCACAGAAATTCTTCTTGAAACCCACATTGATTTGCAAAGAAATGAGAGACATATTCCAAGGTGTTTGCCTGGAGCTGCCATGACAGGGGATTCTCACAGAATCACAACAAGGCTTGGGCTGGAAGGGACCTTAAAGCCCCTCTCGTTCCACCCCCTGCCATGGGTGGGGGCACCTTCCACCAGCCCAGGTTGCTCCAAGCCCCATCCAGTGGCTTCACCTGGGACATTTTGCATTTCCAGGGCTTTCCCTGAGCCTGGGGCTGTGCCAGGCTGTGCCCCCAGCTCAGTCCATGGGGTGCAGCCGGATGGGCTTTCCCCTCCTCTCACACAGCTCTGCTCCCCCCTTGCCCCACCAGCTGTGGGACTTTCTCCATAAATGTCCATGGATATGAAACTGTATTCACAAGCACATAATTACCAAGCTGGGTATTTTCTCCTCTTAATTAGCAATGCCGTGGTGCTTTAATTGCTCGATTAAAGTTGCCCACAAGGAAGGTTTAAGGTACATTAAATCTGCTGATTGGTTCATCAGCATGAATCCCACCAACTGGAAAAAATTAACTGGCTTCCAGATTGCTAACCAGACTCTCCTGCTCCACTTCCACCAGCTGTGTCCCACAGGAGGCACGAGAGAGCCCAGCAGTCCTTCCTCTATTCCCACCTCTCCTTCATTTCCAGAGCTGGAGGGGAAAGGGTCCCAGCAGTGGCAGCCTCCCTCTCCTCTCCTCTCCTGTCCTAAGGCCATTTTTTGGCTGAAGCAGAGCTGGGTGAAGTCTAACCCAGGGCCATATCCTGGTTCAGCCACGCACAGCAGACCTGTGTTTGGTGGCTGTTCTCACTCAGGCTCCAAACACCCACCCCATGTGCACACAGGCTGCTGGCGCAGGAGTCAGGAATCGCTCGGTTCCTGCTCCCTCATCCCTGTTTTCCATCCAAGGGGAACAGCCAAGCTGAAGGCTCCAGTGACAGCAGAGGGAAAGCAGCCAGAGCAATCAGAACACCCAGAGGAGAATAAGATGCCTGTTCCCCAACTTCAGAGGGAAATGTCTGAACACCTCCTGAAAGCCATGGATACACCACAGGGATGCTCTTTGGGAATGGCATTTCTGCCAAAGGCTCATCCACCTGCTCAGGGAAATGACAGGGGAGAGACACAACAGGGAAGAGGGCCTATCCCTCTGTTTCACCCTTTTCCATCTCTTCATTGAAGAAAACACTTCCCAGGAGGTTCTGTGCCCCTGGGGGTCTCCATGGCTGGGTGCTGGATGGGTTTGTGCCAGCTCCCAGAGAGCAGCACCCTGATCTGCAGCCATGGCACTGCTGCTCACGCTCCAAGCGACTCCCTCTGTGTGTACAGCCTGTGATCAGCTGGACAGATTTTGGCCCAACTTTAAGTTTTGCTCACTGACAGCTGGTGAGAGACGCAAACCAAGAAATAATCCAGATCCTCCCCAAAAGGAGGACCCTGGTGCAAGGACCATGGATTTACACGGTCCAGGGACCGAGGTCCACCCACCAAGGACCACCAGCACAACCCAAGGCCTTGGTGGCTCAGGAGCCTGGCAGGTCTCCCCAAGGAGGGGCTGAGCCAGGGCTGGTGGGAGGGATGTGGCTGAAGAGCCACTGTCCCCACCTGCCTGAGCCTCCCTGTCCACCTCTCCACCCACCCACTCACCCACAGGACATGGTACTCATGTCCCAGCTCTGAGCCTTTGGGGGGGTGGGTTAAGGGCCCTTCCCCTCCCACAGGAGCAGAACCAGGCTCCCCTTTCCCATCTCTCTAATTGCACTGACCTTATTGAAATGGGTCCCTGTCTGTCCTGCACAGCAGCTGCATATCAATAAGGTGAATTATGCTGATTGTCTCCTTATCTGATAAATTGCCGGGACAGATCCTCTTCCCTCCTGCTCTTGCTTATTCTGCTGTTTAGGCAGAGCAGTTGCTATTTGCTGTGTGTAAGAGATGTTAATGTGTCGTGTGCGGACTGATGCATTTCAAGGAGGAAAGAGCAGCACGTCCGAGGCTGTGGGTGATGGGGTGAGGGAAGAAAAGTCCTTCAGAACCTTGAAAACAGAGGGAAAAACAAAGTGGGCTGTGCTGGCTCAGGAGGGGTTTCATCCTCGGGGTGGCTGTGGCAGAAGATGCTGTGGGACTAAACGCTGGGAATGTTAGGAGCTGGCAGACCCCAGGATCTGCCATCAGCAGGTGTGGGAATTCCTGCTCAAACCCTGCTCCTGCCCAGTGAGGAGCTGCAGCACACGTGCCCAGTCCCAGCTGGAGAAGGGGGTTCTCTGAGGAGGGATCTGGCAGAGGCATTAGGCACAGGCATGGGGACAAATGTCTGGAGTGTGGGGGCTGTGGCATATCCCATGCCAAGCCAGCTGGCATCCTCAGATCATCCTGATCCCAATGTCCCTGGGCTGAGATCTGGCCCCCTCAATCCCATGGAAACTGCCCCTCACACCTTTATGGCAAACAGCAGGACACAAAACACGGTGAAACGTGTGGATCCTGCTGGGATGAGGGCAGGAGTCCGAGATCCCAGCCACCCCTCTCCTGCCTCAAAAAAAGGGGTATCCAGTGTGATGGATGACAGCAAAGCCCCATCCCTGGAAGTGTCCAAGGCCAGGCTGGACAGGGCTTGGAGCAACCTGGGCTAGCGGAAGATGTCCCTGCCCATGGCAGGGAGTGGGACTGGATGGGCTTTAAGGTCCCTTCCAGCCCAAACCATTCTGTGACTCTGTGACTCAGTAATGGGGATGAGAGGCAGAGAAGTTCCCCATGTTCTTACAGACCCTTCACCACCTCACCTCCCACCTCACCCTCTCCTTCCCAGGTCTGTGGCACAACCTTCCTTCTCCTCTGAAGGGCTGGGAACAGCTCTGGCTATGGTCTGGTTTCCTGAGCTGTCTTCCATCACTCTGGCAGGCCCTTAGAAAAATGAATGTTAAAGAGGAGGGGGAGAAACCTCCACTGTTCAAATATCTTTAGCTTTGACAAATAAGGCGTCCGGCTCTGAAAGGCAGAAGGAAATTAATTTGGAATCATATTTTAAACACGGCCGTAGAGGCAAAGTATCTTCTCTCTAATTTCCCCCCCTCCACACCCCCCCCTCCCCAAGCAAAAAAATGAATTTCCCTGATATTTATAGAAAGATTATTAGGGCCACAAGGAGTGATTTATATCATCTCATCCCTGTGACCGAGAATGAAAAATTGCTGGGGCGACAGCCGCTGGGATGCTGCTTTTGTCTGCCTGACAATTAAAACGGCTAATTTCCAACTCCAACAGACCCGCCGGGGTCATAAATCATCCCCGAAAGGCACTTTTCAGCCTGAAAAATGAACTCTGCCCCAATCAGGCACAAGATCAGAGATTTGCATCTGTTTGCCTTCACGAGTCGAGGTATGTCCTGCTGCCCCACCAAAGGAGATGCAGGAAAGGAGGAGCTGCCCCTGCTCACTCCATGTTGGGTCATCGAACTGTGCCGGGAGCTGGAGGAATGGGACAGGGCAGGCAGGAGGGTGACAG
This sequence comes from Ptilonorhynchus violaceus, assembly GCA_013397565.1. Taxonomy (NCBI): domain Eukaryota; kingdom Metazoa; phylum Chordata; class Aves; order Passeriformes; family Ptilonorhynchidae; genus Ptilonorhynchus; species Ptilonorhynchus violaceus. The sequence continues at coordinate 350,051 of VZRJ01010885.1, forward strand.
GACACCGAGGTCAGAGAAAGTCCAGTGACATTCCTGTCCTGTTTTTGATGCCACAAAGCTTGGGGAGTTTCACCAGAGAGCATTGCTGGGTCTGAGCACATCTGCAGGGCCACCCGGGGCCACACGTTGGACCATGCTTCCTCCTGTGCCGTGCCTGTGGTAGGAGCAATCCCACCAGGAAAGGGCAGGACGGCTGAGAGGGCAGGAGGGCAGCTTTGCTGCCAGGAGAGAAGAAACCTGTCCAAGGAATCACAGGAAAATGAGGCAGGCAGAGCCCTGCACCAACGCCAGAGCTTCCCTCTGCCTCCTGCCTTTGGGGTGGAGCTCTCCCGGGGCAGAGTGTGCAGTCCAGGACAGCTGGAGGGAAATCCAGGGAAGGGCTGTTTGGTCTTTCTGAGCCACCTCGCAGCTCCTTGCAGGGGAGGGGCTGGGCCCAGCCAGCCAGGAGGCCCCTGCCAGTGCCCCCTCCCACAGCAGCACGTGCCTGGCCCCACGCACACCCTACACTCACTCTTTTACATGACGGAAGACCTTTCGTGAGTTATTAGAGCTATCCCAGGATAACTTCCAAATCCACGGTCACGGACAGGAGGAGTTTCGAGAGAAGCATTTATTCTGCCCATCCTTCCTCTCTGTGTAGCTGGGGACCTGCGGGAGCCAGTGCGGGTCCCAGCAGCCCCTGGATCCGTTCCAGCCCGGTGCCGGACGTCCTAACCTTGAGCCTAGTCTCCCTAAGACAAAAGCTCCCCTTGACGTTTCCACGGAGCTCAAACAAAGGCCCCAGCGCTCGTATTTGTGCTGCTCTCCCTCACCACGTCCCATGAAGAAACAGAGAGCAAACAAATCCGCGCGGAGGGCTCTCCCGGGGAGCCCGAGCTCTGTACACACACATCCCCGTGCCTGCTGCTGGTCACCCCACTTCCTTATCACAGTTTGCTCAGTCGGCAGCTCCGAGCTGCCCAGCGGCACGGAGGGCCCCTGGGAAGGCTCCCCACAGCCCGGAACGAGGGGCTCTGCCAGCCCCAGGAGGGCGAGGGATGGATGCAATGACCTTGCTCCATGCAAGCTCGGTGTTTTCCTTTTGGCTTTCCTCCCTGTCAAACCCCTGCCAGCCAGCGGGCCATTGTGGAGGGGCCAAGCTGTGCCTTGCTGGAGCACACCAGAGATCTCAGCACCAGGCAGAGCTGCCGAGGGCACTGGGATCCATGGGAGAGAAAGACGGAGCCAGAGCAGCCCGTGTCCCGATGCCAGTCAGTCCCCATCCCAGAGCCATGCCCTGTGCACCAGGACCTGTCACACTCAGAGCCGGAGCAGCTCCCAAGGAGCTTTCCGGTGGCACCAGCCACACATTTGGGAAGCACGAAGCCAGCCAGCAAAGGCATGGGCAGCCCTCGGCCTCCAGAGAGGCTGCTGCCCCAGTTTCTGTCCCCAGCCCTTCCCCAAAGAGGCGAGAGCCTCCTGCAGCCATCCCTCCCCTCGCAGGCACCGCAGGCAGGAAGCAGACACTCACCCATGCAGGAATCCCGCTGCTCCTCGTAGCCGGCGCTGCACACGCACTTCCCGATGGGCACCAGCCACTCTCCCTCGGCGCTGCAGTACATTTTGGGGGTGTCCCTCTCCTCCGAGTGGCCCACGCACTCTCCCCGCACTTCCACCAGGGAGGACGAGTCCGCCCCCGTCACGGCCTCGGAGAAGGACGCCAAGTTCCGCACCGTGGCCGGGCACTTCTTGTAGTACACGCGCACCGAGACGATGGCGATGCAGGCGCCGATGTCCTGGAAGGCCAGGTAGAAGCCCCTCTTGCTCAGCGGCCCCACGCCCCGCACCTCCGTGTTCAGCTTCAGCCGCCGCACGCCCAGGTCCACGTTGGTGAAGCTCTCGTCGGCCGCGATGGTGTCGATCTTGAGGAACTGGCTCTCCCGCGTGCTGCTGCCCAGGTCCCGGTCGGACTCCATGTAGTAGAGGTTGAAGGTCTCCTTGCAGGTGCCCAGCACGCCCGGCATGCTGTTGCAGTCCCTCAGCGTGAACTTGATCTCCGCGTAGACCCGGCGGGCACCGTCCCGCTGGACCCAGTTGGTGCGGAGCCAGTTGTTCTGGTTGGGGGTCATGACGTTGCACACCTGGTAGGTGTGGATGGGGCTGAAGAACTCGTCCATCTCGTTGATCGAATCCCACTGCGGGACAGAGAGAAAACGGGTCACTCCGGACGTCCCCAGCCACCGGGCGAGCGGGGTCTGTGCCACCTCCCAGCCCTCTGCTCCTGTGTTTGCATGGGAGTTCACTGCTGCCACAGGGGTCTGTGCCACCTCCCAGCCCTCTGCTCCTGCATCTGCATGGGAGGTCACTGCTGCCACAGGGCCCAGGGAATGAGGAGGAGCCGTTCCCCAGCCCCATCCGGGCAGTGACCCCCAGCTGCAGCACCGCGTGAGGCACAGCCCTGCTCGCAGACGGGAACGCTCGTGCAAGGCTGATGTCCTGGCAGCAGCTGATGGCAGCGTGTGTTTGGGAGGGCTCCAAACCCTCCAGGTCATGCTGTGGGTCCCTTTTCTTGGTGCTCAGCCTGTCTTTTGCAGCAGCAGCAGCAGGAACCACCTGCACGGTGCCCACTGGGTCTCCTCTGGCTCACGCACTGTCCGTGCGCAAGCTGAACCGGGCGCTCTCCGTCTGGAGAAGGAGTTCCACGGTGGATCCCACGGGGTGAAGGGGAAGCATGCAGTGAGGACAGGACTCTCAGCAAGAAATGTGGGCCCATGGGGGCTCAGAGGCCCCTTCTTCCTGCAGGGTGATGCCAGTGTGGCTGCTCGGTGTGAGCCCACAGTGCCCAGCTGAGAGGCTGGATCAGGGCTGGCTCTGGGGACCCAGAGGTTCATGGCTTGACAGCTCTGGGATGGAACTTCTGTGTAGCAGGAGCGGCAGGGTGAGCCTGGGGAGGAGATGCTGGCAAAAGCAGCAAGGTTGCAGCAAGCAGGATTGCAATGGAGGGTGGTCTGGGTGAGTTTAGGGGGAGCAGGACGTGGGTCACACAAGGGAGGGATGCTAAGTGGGTTTAACTGATAAAAAGTGAGAAGAGGTAGTGACATTTTGGACACAAACGAGTTCCATAGCTGAGGAACAAGTAGAAGTCAGCTGTTGCTTCTGAGGGCTCAGTCTTGTCTGCCTCTGCAACCTCACCAACCTCTCACCAGGACTCACAAACCTTCCCTGCTCTGAGGGCTCCCTACCACCTCTTCAGCTCACATTCCTGCCCAAACCAGGCACTCTGATCACACCCCCACGGACGGGTCTGGGACCCCTGAATTCTTACGAGAGAAGAGGAGGAGGAAGAGGAGCAGTGGAGAACTCCAAACCTTCTGACTTTCCTTGGACTTATAAACAGGTTTTGAAGTCCCACCCCTATGCCCAAGCCCAGCCACAAGGGGCAGCCCCAGGTGCAGTGCTGCAGAAACTGGGGAAGGCACTGCCACTCCTCTGCCTTCCAAATCTTCACCACCTTCCTCACCCCAACGTCAGCATCCCCCTCCTGCACCTTCCTGGGGTCCTGGCTCTGCTGGAAGCTGCCAGGGAGCAGCCCCCACCCCAGCACTGTGTGCACTCGGCTGTCTCGAGGGGCTGGGGGAGTCAGGCCAATCCCCAGCCGTGCTGCACAGAGCAGGAAAACAAATCTTTTAGGCAGCATTATAAGTACATTAAAATAAACCTTCAGGCTGGCTCTGACAGGGCAAGAACAGTGTTTTCTTATGCGAGTGGTGACCCGTGTTTCATTACAGACACAAAACCAACAGCAGCCCCGAGAGAAGGAAGTTCAGCTCAAAGGGGGTGAGCCTGCAGCCTTCACCCCAGCGATGTGGGAGCTGATGAGGGTGCAGATCCCTGGGACAGGCACTCAAAAGCCTCACTGGGTGGCTGCCAGCAGTGCAGGGACAGGACACAGCTAGGAGAGGGCAGCACAGTTCCAGAGCGTGAGAGACACTGGGAAGAGGTATCAGTGGTAAGACAGCCCACTCCCTTCTCCCCTCTCAGATGGGAATGCCCTTTCTCGTTCGACCCCCTTGACCTGCAGCTCCTGGGGAGGTGGTGTGGTGCTTCCTGCTCCAGTGAGGGTGATCAGAGCAGTCATTTCGGTGACGTACATCTTCAAAACTCTGCCAGCATCCTGCATTCAGGAGAAAACTCTGCTTCTTGGTCCTAAAGAGCTCCAAGCAACCTGGCAAAGGCAGCAGCTCCAGGTGCAAACCACAATGCAACCTCATTTCTAGGGGAATATGCTGGCAAAGAGGGTGAAAGCCAAGCCACTGCCAGGGAAGAAAAGCATTTGTGATATATTTTAAAAACCTGTCTTCTGAATGGCAGAAATGCCCAGTTTTGCCCTAGGATCCCTGAGAACACGCCCTGCACCCCTCCAGTGGACAGCATGGAAAGGGGCCAGGCTATGGGTGTGCTTGGCTGGGGGGATGAGGGCAGCAGCCCCCAGCTGCCCAACCCAGGGATGAGCCTGTGGGAGGGGCTGTGACACCCAGGACACTGCCCTGCTGCTCGGCCAGGGGGTACAGGGGTGCTGGGAGGGGTGCGCAGCACCGGGCAGGGCGCAGCCCCTGCTCCCCGCTCCCTGCTCCCACACCCTCCCTGCTCACGCTGCTGCTGCTGCGGCGGCGCTTCCGAGGGGGTGGAAGTCGCTGTCGAAATTAATCGAGCACAAATTAACACAACATCTGCTTCCTGTCTTTTCCCTGCTGAGTTTCCCGGGGGAAGCGAGGCAGAGCTGTGCACAGGAAGGCACACTCGGGGTGAGGGCAGAGCGGGGGGATGAGCAGGGGTGTCCCCCACCATGCACGGCTCCTGTCCCCCACGTGTCCTCCCAGCTCCCCTCGGCACTGCCTGTGGGGCCAGGGCTCTCCACGAGTGTCTGGCAAGGGAAAGGTGAGGTTGCTGTGTGCATCAAAATGCTTTGGGTCTCCGGACATTCGCTTCTCTCCCAAATCTGGCAGAGGGGACGGAGCTCGTGGCTGCAGTGTCCCCACACCCTTGTGGCACTGCCATCCTCTCCGCTGGCAGAGCAGGAGACAAATGCCCACCTCCAAGGACCAGCGACAGTCGGCACCAGGCACATCTCCAGCCCCAGGGTCAGCTTGGAGGGTTGGCATTTGCACCATCGCTCTTTGCTTGCTGCTTTTTGCACAGCAGCTGCACTGTCGGTTCTGTCCCAGGGTCCCTTGAGGTCCCAGTCTGAGGCCAACCCAAAACACCACCCCTGGGCTGCAGGGAGAGTGCTCTGTGGCTGGCAGAAGTGCGTGGGGGCAGGCAGGCCACCTGAACTCACAGCTTGGGTCCGACAGGAGCATCTTCCCAGAACATCCCAAGGCAACCAAGGTCCCATAAGTTCTGCCAGGTCCCAGGACTCGCAGGGCATTTGGGACCATAGAATCCAAGAATGGTTTGGGTTGAAATGGATCATCTTGTTCCCCCCCCTGCCATGGGCAAGGACACCTTCCACTACCCCAGGTTGCTCCAAGCCCTGTCCAACCTGGCCTTGGACACTTCCAGGGATGGGGCAGCCACAGCTTCTCTGGGCAACCTGTGCCAGGGCCTCACCACCCTCACAGGGAGGAATTTCTTTGTGATATCCAATCCAAATCTACCCTCCTTCAGCTTAAACCCATTCCCCCTTATCCTATCACTGCTTAACCTTGCAAAAAGTCCCTCCCCAACCTTCCTGCAGGCCCTTTTAGGTCCTGGGGATGGAAGGAGCTGCTCCAGGAACCCTCAGGGCTGGAGGGTTCCAGGCTCCGCGGGCAGAAGGGGTGTCCCTGTGACAGCGGGGACGGCGCTCAGGAGCGCGGGCACCGCGCACGCCCCGGGCACGGCTGGTGGTGGCTTGGGGTGGTTTTATTAAGCAAGGCTCAGCTCGGCCCCAGCGGTGTGATAAGATCCCCCAGCGAGACGGAAATGAGGACATCATAATTAACGCGGCGAGCGCGCGCGCCGGGGGCGGGGGGGGCCCGTGATTGCATCTGCATGCAGGAGTTTGCCTCGCGGTTTAAATTAAAGTCAACACCAGTTATAAAAAAAATTGCCAGATTATGAAAGGCGAGAGATGCAAACACCAGATATCCGGGCAGCTGAGTAAGGTCTTATAAGTCTCCCAGGGCCTGTGTGGCACAGCAGAGGAGGAGGAGGAGCAGCAGAGGAGAGAGCGTGTCCCCCCGGAGCGGCAGCTCAGCCTCCCACCGTCCTTGCAGGGCAAAGGAACAAGCTCTCCCCATCCCAGGAGGGATGCCAGGTCGGCCTGGCATAGCAAAGTTTTTGTGGCCGCTGAGACATCCAGCACTTTCCTTCCCAGCGTGCCATGGCACTTCCAGGTCCCTCACGCCACTATCACTGGGAGAGGAAAAAAGGAAGGCTGTTATTGCAGCTATAAATCATTAGATGGGAGGCCTTAATGGAGATAATCCCCATGAAATCAGTCACTGCTGGGGCTAAGGAGGGATTTGTCAGGCAGTTAACTACCCTGAGCTTCACCGCAGGTGATTAACTCCTGGTAGTGACCAGCATCTGGGGAATTAGCAATAACCCAGCATTTACTGAACAAGCACTGGGAGATGAGCTTTTATCTCAATTACTAGTCTAAATCTTTATTTTTCAATGTTCCATTCCTACCCACCTTTTTTTTCTTTTTTTTTCCCAAAGAAAATTAATTTCACCACAGCTTGAGCTGCACCTTGCTGTTATTCCTGGATCCAGGTAGAGGCTCCAGCTTGGAAGAGAAACCCAAGAAATGCAACAAGGACATCAAGGTGGGGGAGAGCAGAGACATGGCCTGGGCAGGTGGGAAAGCCCCAATATCTCTTGGTGCTCTGAGGAGAAAGAGATGACCCTGAAAGGGGATGAAATGGCAAGGACACAACCCAGCTTGGACTGGGGATGGGGTTTTACAGGGTGGGCTTGGGGTGAAGGGAGCCCCTGCTCCGTGACAAACAGGGCTCATCCCAGCCATGAGCTGGTTGTTGGCTGCAGGACCAGAGCCAGGCAAAAGAAATGCCCTGGTGTGTTGGCTTTGCTCTGCAAACAGCTCAGTCCTGGGGCTGAGATCCCCATCCCTGATGCACCCACACTGCTGGGAGATCACCCTATGGGCTTGTCTGTGCTCTCAGCTGGGTGTTCCAGCTGATCTGGTCCCTTTCTGAGGGTCTTCCCTTTGTGTACTGGAGGATGAGGGAGGAGCACCCTTGGCTAATTTTGCCCAGGGGCCTCAGGGTACATCCCTTTCTGAGGAGCAAAGGGGCAGGGATGGGGAGCTGCAAACTCCCTCTGAAGGCCTTTCCTGGTGCTCCCACAGGAAAAGCCAACATGGAGCATGTCAGCTGGGATTGCTGGGGATTGTGCAGGGCCAGGAGCTGGGCTGGATAGCCCTTGTGGGTCCTCCCAGCTGAGGACATTCCGTGACTCTGTGAGAGATGCTGGGGAGCTGCCTGGGTGGCAATGCCCAGCAGCCCTCCGGGCTGACCCCAGCCCCTGAGCAGGGGGGAGGCTGTGGGGCCACGACAGGAGGTGCTGGTGGGGGTGGACAGGGGGGTCATGGGCAGCATGGGAGGGCCTTTCTCCAGCACTCAAGGTGCTCCCACTCTAATTAGCTCCTGCACGGCGTCACCCAAGCTCCTCAGATACCCTGTGTCTGAACAGAATCATTTCCTGTTTGACTTTGTAAATCAAAGTAGACGATACAATAATTATTAATAATATGTTGACTTATCTCATCAGTGTTTTAATTAGTCAGTAGAAAGGCAATTTGCAGAGGGGCCGATCAGGCTCCCTCTGATCCAGAGGGTCACGTGCCAGGCAAGGAGAGGGGAGAGAAGGGCACTGGGGCACTGGGGCGTTTTGCTGGGGAGAACTGGGAGACGGGAGGTGCGGGAAGGGAAGGGGCTGACCGCTCTGATAAGAGTTTAATTTTCAATGCAAGGGGAATTGTTCTGGGAAAGAAGCGAGCTGCAAAGCTCCTGGGAGCCCTTTGAAGTTATAATTGAGAGGAACCGCAGCCCGCGGGACGGGGATGCTCCCGGTGACCCTTCCGCTTCCTGCACGTGTCTCTGGGGTGGAGGTGAGGGGGGGATGCAATTAAACCCCTGAGCAGCAATTACAGCCAATTACCCCTCAGTTAATTGTCTGGCAAGAGAAGATGTCAAAATAGGCCAGGCATGGCTCCCTGATGGCCTGACACTCCCCGGGGCCCACGGCACCGCTGACCCTCACCGTGCCCACTGCTCCCAGCCCCTGCTCCTCTGCTCTCGCGGGCCACGGCAAAGCCTGAGACGGAAATCGCCTCTCGGCGAGGCAGGTTCACCTTGCCCACAGGTGTGATGAAAACATCAGGGCTCTGTGAGTGGTGCCCTTCCAGCTTTGCAGCACCGATGCCTTGGACTGTTGCCCTGGCTGTGCAGGCGGCTCTGGGACCTCCCAGTCCAGAGGAAGAGACCTCTGAGGCTGCTGCCTCTCCTGTGGCATCCCCAGGTGTGACAGCCCCTGCAGGTGCTGGAACACGGAGCCACAGGGCACTAGGCAGAGAGCCAGCAGACACAGCTGCCCTTCTGCAGCTCTCCAGGCTGGGAACCGAGGCTCTGTGCTGCTCAAAGACTCAGGCAGAGGGTCTCCCTCCCACTGGCACCCGTGTGGTGGCCCTGGGGGGAGTGGAGATGTGGGTAAAGCAAAACAAGCACGGCTTCGGCCAGCAACGCTGTCCCTTGGCAGGAGCAGGCTGCATCTGTCCACGGATGGAGCAGACACACTGTGGGGAAACCCTGCACCCTCCAGCACCCAGGGCGTGCTCCAGCTGTGGCCCAGGCAGGACAGCTGGCAGGCAGCAGTGCTGGGGGGGCACCGTCACTGATTTTTCAGCTGGAGTGTCTAAATGAAGGAAAAGCCAGCAAAAATCAGTGACCACAATGAAACTCTGGCTTCACTGCAGTTCACAACCCCAGCCCGGGGCTCCCAGCGCCACAGCGCGGTGCAGCGGGCAGGGACAGCCCCAGGGACACCTGAAGCAGTGTCACAGACGGTGACCAGCACGCCCAGGGCAGAGCTCACACCACATCTCCCCCACCCGAGCCTGAACCAGCTGTGGGGGCTGCTCAGGAGGCGCCTGCTCAGAGCCAAACCACGGGCACCGAGAGTGAGTACCCTACCCCAGCCTCCCTGAGACACCAGCGCCCTACTCCGTCTCCTGGCGACAGCCACGGGACCCAAGTGCAAATTTACTACTCAGAAAGGACCTGGAGCTGAAGGACCAGCAGGAAGGTTAGGGAATGAGATGCTCTTCCCGGATGATGAGATGCAATGGCCCATGGAGGAGGAACCATGGTCCAGACGAGTGTTCAGAGGAGCCATTAAAACATCCAGCTGCTGGAAAAAGATATGCAAAGCTGTGCAAGAATGTCACATCAAAACACAGGATCCTCCTTGAGGGTGTTCCAGACAGCTTCCACACAGCTGTGTGGTTATCCTGGCAGTAACAGGGCCAGAAGCTGGGCAAAAGCACAAGGTAAGTGCACAGTGGAATTACCCCAGGACTGACCGAGGCCCTGCAGGACACAGAAGCATGGCCGAGAGGTGGCTTTGGCCTTAGGTACTATACAGCACCTGATGTTGTGAGTCTTTTTGGCTTTTCTTTTCCTTTTTTTTGCATCTAGTATTATTATTTATTTTTATTCTTTATTATATTTATTATCACTATTTATTTAATTTATTATTATTATTATATATTTTTAATGACATCACTAATAAGATGGAGACTTCAGTTGTGTTAGTGTTCAAGAGCTGCTGCTGAAGGGCCTCTGCTGCAGAGAGCCCTGAGACCCAGCCCCAGCCCCTGTGGTCACCTGACAGTCCGAATGGCTGGGGCTCTGGATTCATCCCTGGATTTGTGAATGTCCAGTACAGGTTGCTTCACTTCAGCTGGCCATGGAAGTCCCTGATGTGGTGAGAATGAGGCTCCTGTAGGCTCAACCCTTTGTCTGCTCTGGCAGTGCAAGGCCCTGCCCAGCACAGCCTCAGGTGGATTCATCCTCACCCGAGTCAGACGCATTGGATCCCACCTGCATTCCTGACAGGGAGCAAGGGCCTGGGCATGGGCTCATCCAGAGGGAGAGCCCTGGGCAGGCTGCGAGGGGTGCATGGTCTGACTGTGGGGAGGAACTGCCCAGGGAGTGATGAAGGGCAGAACACTGGATGTGGACAAATGCAAACTGCCCTGACTCCCAGAAAATCCCAGAACCATTCTCCTTCCCGGGCGAGCAGAGGAAGCCCTCGTCCCTAATTCCCTGAATGCATGTCAGGCTCCTCCAGGATGCCAGGATTTGCCAGCAGGGCTGGGACGAGATGACAGCTGAGCGGTGACAGCACAGGGATCACACAACCGAGGGCAGCCCACGGATGACCATGAGGAGGACAACATCTGCCTCATCCGGGCAGTGGCAGAAGAAGGTCCCCTGGCTGGAGACCAAAGCCAGGCAAACCCTTGAAGTGAGGGGTTTTTAACAGGGGCCCGTTAACAGCATCACCACAGGACCTGGAGGATTTACCAGCACCGGCAATTTTGCAGCCAAGGATGTTTTTTGCTCAAAGCTGGACTGCTCTGAGAGCTGAATGAATTGACAGGTCTGAAGGCCCGTATTTATGCAGGAGATCACATCACATTAGTTCCGCGCTCCCCTCTGACCCTGTACCTCTCAATCTATTACATTCCCAGGACGCTCATCGTTGCGACTGCTAACTGCTAAAATTAGAGCTGAGTTAACGATTTAATGTATTTACATATATGATAAAGTCTGATAGAAATCTGATCATCGGTATTATTATGAATTCACCGTTCTGATCACTCCCGCTCAAGCAGTGCGGGGACTGAAAGTCTCAAGCAACAGATCAATGAAAATTATTAGAGGCCTGGGAAGATTTCTGTGGGAGGTGGAATTGAAAAGATTAGGACCATTTAGTTCAGAGAGAGGATGAAAAAGAATGGACATGAAAAATCAACACAGCGGCAACAACCAGGTAGGCACCCCAATTTTGCACGTTTTGTGCCTGCAGAAAGCCCCACTGTGCCTTGCGGTTGGTCCTGCGGGTATTTATGGGATTGTTTCTGTTCGCTAAATGAATGAGCAAAATCCTTCCAGCCAGGTCACCCTGACAGCTGAAACTCACTGCTTCCAGAAAGCTGCTGTGGTGGGAAAACCTGGACACGGAAATGCAAGTGCAGGGAGGGTGTGGAGAGCATCCAGCCAGTGGAGATGGCAGGCTCACACGGGGGTCACCACCCTGCCATCCCCCCCAGACACACCACAGGGCTGGTGTTTGCATCCCCATTCCCTGTATATAATNGAAATTATCCACAGGTGAGGCTCCTTGCCCCTCTTGCCCAGTTCCCACAGAAACTTCTTGGGTTACAGGTGGTTGGGAGCTTCCCAGTCATTTGGGGCTGTTCCCCCTGATGCTCCCATGGTGCAGTGAGGAACGAGAAGCTTCTCAGCATGTCCCAGCTCTTGAGTCCCCTCAAAGCTCAGGACCTGGTGACAAACTGATCCCTGCCAGGGGACATGGAGGGTTAAATGGCATTTCCAAACCAGCGGCATCCCACTGCCAGTCAGTCAGGCTGGCATTTTCCCAACAGGCGTGGTCTCTTTGTCCAGTCAGCACCGACCTGGGGCTGAGATGTCCCTTCCCTATCCATCCCCTGACCCGTCCCACTGGGGTCCCCCTGTGCCAACAGCCGCTTCATACTTACCCCATGCGAGGGATAAGTCATCCAGCCCCAGTCTCCCGGGATTGTTGATGTGTCCAGCAAGTTCACTGCAAAACACAGGAGCAAAAGGCTGTTAGAAAGCTTTGTCCCCATCCCCAAGGGGCGAGGAACAGAGCCACCATGAAGAACTCCTCCTCACATGCCACTTCCTTGAATGTGCCCCCCACCTACCAGTCTTCTGCCAGGGACTGCCTGGTTGGATATGAGGCAGGTGTGGAGTTAGGGGATGGCAACAAGTGATGCTCCCAGAGCTGGTGGTGCAGGGCAGAGCTGAGTCCCGGCCCTAGGACTGAGACCAGCGTGACCCTTTGGAGGAGAGGGGGCTGCAAACAGCAGGTCAGAGGGGATGCAGAGCAAGGAGGGGCTGCAGGAACAAACTCCCAGCACCAGGTTGTCCACCAGTCCCACCCTGGGCCAACACTGGTGCAACTGGAGCATCATTCCTCGGCTGGACACTTTTCCTCTGGAAGCCCTTTAGGCTTAGCTCCCTCCCAGCACCGCTGGTTTGAAGTCTGGACTCCAGCAGCTGCTGTAATTGCACACTGCAGTGCCCAGCTCCGGCACAAAGTGACTCCCCACGGCCCTGGCTGACACCCCACTGGAGAAGTCCATCAAAGCCAACCCTTCCAAATCCCTGCCACCACCAGGGGCCCGGCTTAACGAGGAGACACGGGCAAACTGCAAGGAGAGGGGAGCAGCTTGTGTGGGGGGAGAGGTGAGGATGCCTTCCAGCGTGCCCAGCAGCTCCCTGTGGGAAGCTGTGCTGTGGCAGCAGTGGGGGAAGCAGGATGCCACCTGAGCCCCACGCCAGCTCCCGCAGCAGCAGCCACAGGACAGCCTTGCCCTGCCCCATAACCCCGGCTCGCCCAGCACCTGGAGAAGGAGCCCAAGCCCCAGCTGCAGGCTGCACATCCAGAGGGATGGAGGCTTGGAAGAAGGCACCAGCAAGGGAGTGAGTGCACTGGGCACCGACACCCCGATGCCTCATCACCCTTCAACGGCACCACGCTCCCACAGGGACCCCCAGTACCTCCAGCTTTCCCCATTCCCTGTTTCCTGCAGCCACCCGGTCAGGTCAATGCCCCAGGAGGCTGCAGCCATGCTGACTGCCTTTCCTCACCCTTGAGCTCCACCAGAGTGGACCTGGAGCCACCTTGCCCCTCTGCAGCACCGGGGCTGGGCTGGCCCCCGGGGTTAACAGGGACGGTGGTCTCAGTGCAAGGCCCAGCTCGTCCCAGCAGGGACAGGGCACATCAGGACAGCGGCTCCAGTGCTGGCAGAGCCTGGGCTCAGCGTGAGGCTGGTCCCTGCAGCCCCAGGAACGGGTGCCACTTTCATTTACTATTACCAGGCAGGGAAGGAGAGGGGGGGAGAGAGGAGCAGAGACGTGAGCTGGCTGTGAAACACCCAGACGTCATGCTCCTGACAGAGCAGATTAGGAGCTTTTGAGGCATTTATTAATGTTAGCAGAACAATTTGAAAGAATTTCCAGGGTTTCTTGTGTGGTTCTATTGGCCCAACAGCAGGCCAAGCCCCTCCACTCCCTGCGCGGCGCTGCTCCCACTGCTAAAGAGGCCCCTTGCCCTCAGCACGGAGTAATTACCTCGGAGATCTCAAATCCATTTTTATTTGTTATTGTTAATCTGAAGATTTTCTGCCTATTTTCCCTGGGTAATTCGCCCAGCAGGAGCCCAGGCTTGGGAGTTTCCCTGCTCACAGTGCAGGAGCACGGTCCCGGTGACCCTCAGCAGGCAGGTTGCAGGGAGGGGACAGCTTTCGCAGACCCTCTCTCCCCCCCACCGTGGTCTCTGCACCCTCTTTCCCACGCTGAGATGTTCAGCCATGGATGTGGCTGCCTCCCACTGCTCTGCAGGCAGCAGGAGGAGCCGGCACAGGCTGGGGTCCAGCGGGAGCATCGTGTTGTGGGGAATGATGTGGAGAGCACACAGTGGGGTGTACCCCAGACTTGTCTGCCAGCAGTTTGTGGGACCTGGAGCCAGCTTGCTACACCCCATCCCAGCACACTGACCACGTGGTCGTCACCCAGTCTCACAGGGATGGAGGAGTTGTCTCCTTGTGAGTGCCTTGGTGCCCAGGCAACCTACAGCAGCCTGCATCCCTGCATCCCAGCCATGGTCAGATTCCTCTTTCCAGGAAGAGGGATAAGTTATTTCTTTTATTCCCTCACTTCACCCAAGTGCATGCAGCCCACGCAGCAGGCACTGCACAAACACCAAGGCGTTGCGTGTCCGAGCGCTCCTGAGGTAACTCCTGGGATAGCACGCACACCTCGGATCCCAGCGTCCATCCAGCAGCACTGCCACGTGCAGCGCTTGGATATGGGGACACCGACGCTCTCCCAAACCCAACCAGTGACAGCTCGGCTCCGAAGGGACCCTGCCACACCCCATGTCGGTCCAGCCTGTGCAGGTGAGCTCCCGGCTGCGCTGCCCCTCGGGGGTGATGCTCGGAGCGCGCCCTCGGTGCCGCAGGGCGAGCGAGACCACCACAAAGGACCCCTTTCAGCTGGAACATTTTTTTTCAGAAAACGTGCTGGTTTGGGAGACCTCTCCCCTACAGCTGGGCAATTCTGTTTGATGTTATGGACTGTCTGCACGGATCAGTCTCAAACCGCGGGCTCCATTTTGTTTCCCTTAGCACCATTTTGTCGTTCCCCTATTCTGCGCCTTGGCCTTGCCTGGGCGTATTGAGCCAAAACACCAGGAGGTGTCAGGGGAAATTCTCACCCCGGTGGAAGAGCTGTCAAGGCTGATTGCCCGTTCGAATGGAAGCACCTAGGAGCGAGCAGGTCGCTCCCCTGCGCAACCGGGGTCTGCAGACGGAGCCTCACGTAAGGCAGACCCTCCTGCTGCATGAAGTTGCATCGTGTAACGGTGCGTGAGCAGTGCCCGTTGCAGCCCCATAGACACAGTCCAAGTGTATGAATCTGTACAGGATGTATGTGTGTATTGTATTTATACCTATATCTCTGGTTTTGAATCTATATCTGTATCCGTTTCCATACCCACATCTACCAAACTCTAAACCCCACTTGGGATGAGCGAGGAAGCTAAGACAGGGACTGGCAACCAGAGGATGTGTGTTTTTCTTAGGACCATACATCTCTTGTCATATATCTATCTATATCTTATATCTACATTTATATCAATATCTATATTTATATCATCCATATCAATGTCTGTATTTATATCTATATAATCTCTATCAATATCTATATTTATATCTCTGTCATCTATAAAGAGTGAGTGCTTAGACACCCTTCCCAACACTCACGCTGGTGGCCACAGCTCCTGCCGGGATGTGCTGCATCCCTACAAACAGATGCACGGGCACCTTGGGGTCTCACATCCGAGCATCCCGGGCTCAGGAATGGGCTCGTGGTATCTCGGGGAGCCTGTGCACCTTCAGCCCACGCCAGGTTCACGGTGGGGTGGCAGAACAAGCCCGGGGGTGACACGCTGGCGGATGCGCTGAGCCCCAGCCTCTTGGAAGAGCAGTGGGGGACCAAAGAGGGCTCTGAGCACCCTTGCTAATTGTTAACCCACCGTGATCCTCCCTCTAATTACTCCACCGTCTCCCTCCTAGGCAGGGGCTTTGTAGCGCAGGCGTGGGGAGGAAGGGTCAGTGGGAGCAGCCCTGTTCCCTTGGGCTTCAGTTCCTCTCCATCACAACTTCAAAGGCCTCCCAAGATTCACAGCAAGGCTCCCCCCATGCAACAACGCTTTTTGCATCGATAATTAAACTCTTATCAGCGCTGTTTGGCTGCTCCCCGCTACCCAAAGACCAGCGGGCTCAGCTCCACAACCCCACGCGGGTCTGCACACCCCACACCGGCCCCACAGCCCCGGCCCCGCCGCATGGGGGAACGACACGGGGAGGGTTATCCACAGCAGGAAGAGAGGCTGGGAAAGGGGCAGGGAGAGGAGAGGAGGGGAACAAGAGCCGGTGGCATTCATTTCCCATAAGCTGGGGCAGGACTCCGAAGGGGCAGGTGGGGCCGGGGTGGGTCAGCTATTTGTGTCCCACCATTTAATCCAAGGGCCGGCTGAATAGGCAGCCGTGACCTTTCCGGCTCGGGAGGCAAAGCTGAGACACGAAGTTGTGTCTTACTGGCCCTGGAACATGGCGAGGGGACGGGACGGGAAGCTTCGCTTTCAGCTTCCTGATCCCTGGGACAATATTTATCTGTAAGGAATGAAAAACAGCCGTTTATCCCCCAACACACGAGGCCAACCATCCGGGCTCGGAGGGAGGAGCAGTGAGCCGGGAGGGTCGGTCGGCTCTCCTCGTTCGGGAGCCGTGCTCAGGGATGCTCCCAACGGATCCGGGTCAGCAGTGGGGTGCTGCTCTGCCAATCCAGGCAGGATTTGTCCGGCAGCTGCTCGTCCACAAGGCTGCACGGACTACGGACACAGCGGGGACGGGGCTCCCCTCGGCACCCACCGGCCTCGGCCGCCCACAGAGGGAGTTCAGAAAAGCACTGCGGGTAGATCTAAAAAATGTCCTCAAATCCGGCAGGAATGTCGGATTTCCACACTCCTGGAAATGCCGGAATACAGCTGGAAAACAAATAAAATAAAAAAAATAAAATAAAATAAAAAAAGCCCAACCAAACAACAAAAAAACCAAGCTAAAAAGAAACATTTTCAAATGAAAGCAGTGCTGCTTTTTTTGCTGTGCCCTAATTCCCATTTCAGGATTTCTTCTCAGACCTCCAGATTGTTGCTGTGAACTTTCTGTATTTAATTTTATATCATTTTGTAATGCATCAGGAGCGGCAATGCCCATAAGGACTGCCCAGAGGGTCACCCCTTTTCACTATACCCAGAGCAGGAGATACTTTGATGTAGGAAGAAAGCTTGTTTGTTCAATCAGTGCTAACAAAAAGCCTCAGTTCAGGTTTTAAAAATAAAATTATCAACCTGATCCTTCCAGCCCCTGCATGATATCATGTAAGATAATGTGCAGCGCAAGAGCATAACCTGTGGTAGGACGGAGGTGTTGTGAAATAATGCAAAAAATGAAACAAAACAAAACAAAACACCCTGAATAAAGTATTTCTAAGGCTAAAAACCTTGAAATTATAGGGCAGGCTTTTTCTTCCCAGAAAAAAAAAAAAAGCAGCACATCAAAAGCCAAACAACAAAAAGATGTTCCCTCTCAAAACTACAGGTGAGAAAATAGAGATGTAAAATCGTCGTGTTTCCTGCTCGCTCTGAGACTCCCAACGCTTGTGTGCAGTGGGACAGACAGGGAGAACTGGGCACGCTGGCGTGGGAGACCCGAGTTAAACACACTACCCACCGCTGGGCAGGGTGTAACAGCACTGGTGTGTGTCCCTGGTACTGGTGTGCATCCCCAAAAGTGGTGTGCATCCCCAGTACTGGTGTGCATCCCTCGTACTGGTGTGAATCCCCGGTACTGGTGTGCATCCTGTACTGTACTGGTGTGTGTCTCTGGTGCTGGTGTGCCCCCATCCCCAGTACAGGTGTGCAGCCCCACACTGTGGCACTCACAGGTTTCCTTGCAGCTGAAACGGGAAATGTTGGAACCCCTCAGGCTGTGCCAGGGCTCGAGGCTGGGTGTGCGGGGCCGGACGGGGCTCAGAGTGAGGGTGAGCCCACGCTTCCATGTCCCTGCTCCCAGAGCCAGTGGGAAAAGGGCTGTTTCAGGCTCAAGGGGCAACTGGGCTCGTTGTAATTCAGGGCAGAAGCCAAAGGAGGACGTGGGGAGGCTCTGGGGATGGGGGGTGAGAAAGGTCAGGTAGGCAAGAAATTCCATGGAAACATCCAGTGTGAGCAGGGGAAGAAGCAAGACTGGCGAGTCTGGGGAAGGCACTGGGGTCCCTGTGGCCTCGAAGGAGGGCTCTGCACCACTGGTGTCCCCAGGTCTGGATTTGGCCATCTGGGGGTCACATGAGTCCTTTCCCCCACAATGTCCCCAGCCTGAGGGACAGTACGATGGCACGGCCCGGTCCGTCCGCAGAGAGGAGCCTGTGCCTGGCACAGCCCCCCCTTGGCATCTGATCTGGCTAAAGCCCTGTGAGAGCTGATCCAGTCAAGCCCCACACCACCCAAGGGTGGCTCCTGGCATCCCTGACCACTGTCCCCAAAGCCAGAAGCTCGAGGAACAGGTAATGGACCTGCACCCGAACCGGGACTTCCCACTTCCCGCTGAGCTCCGGGCCAGGGACGGGGACAGAATAAACACCTTGTGGGACCAGTAATGCCATATTGTGACAGCCTTTAAAATAACACAGGAGTTTGCTAACACAAAATACATGTCCTCTGCTTGCAGTCAGCAAAACCTCTGTGGGACAGACTCCAAGAAATAGGAGCTGTATCCAGAGGGGTTTGTCCCAGTGTCCTCACACCGGTCCTGACTCCCTCTTCTTTCTTCTCACATCTGTTGGACATAATAAAATAGACACAAATGCATCTTCAGCTTTAGTCACTGAGATTTCCAACCTCTGCTGCATTTTTTTGGGCATTGAAGCTCACGCCAAGTAAGCTGCTAACACTACCCTAGATCCTTATCCCAGAGAATCTCACTCCCCACCCGTAAGCCGCGTGCCCACTCCGTTATCTCCTGCCTGTTTGGGATTTGGCAGATTTCACACCCACAGTGACTCAGGCAGACCTGGCACTGGAAATCTGTGCCTGTATCAGAGCCAGGACAAACCCTGAAAACACCACCCTGCCCTTCCCACGGATCCCTGTGTCCCAGCAGCCCTGGCAAAGCTTTGAGTGTTATCCTCTCTGGAATCCTCACTAGGAAAACGTGGGTTTTACAAATGTGCTCACTTATCTGGATTATCTGGAGGGGCTTTGCATGGCAGTTTTTCAGGCTGTCGGATGCTTTTTCCCTAATTTCTCTGAGGACATCTTTGCTCTCACACCATTTGGTCACCCTAAACTGTGCTGAGCTGTTTGTAGCCCGGTGACATTTTTAAAGCAAGATAATTTCTTTTAAAGGCTTTTGCCTTTGCTCTCTTAAAAATAGCTTTCTAAAATGGAACATTTTCACAGACAAAAATACCAATACTAACCACATTTGAGGGGACAGGCTGAATATCTCATACCACTGATAATTAAATATCACAGAGTCCTTAAAAATTGCGTGGAAGGTACATAACACAGAAGGTATTTCATCCAAGGAAACACCCGGGAACTTGTGGCATTGTTGATGCTGGGATGGAGCTGGGATGGTCTATCCAGCCAGCCGCTCACTGCTGTGGTTAAATAAGCATTTTAAATACGAGAAACTGGAGATAGAGCAGAAGATACCACAGGCACAACCACGATAACTGGGGCTGGAGGTACAAAAATACCACAGAAGGGAACCTGCCGAGCCCGGTCTGCTCGTGCCCACGGGGGCTGCGAGGCACCCAGGCTGCGTTCGGCCCTTTCAGAGCCGAAAAATACGAGCTCTTTAATCCTGCAAGGAAAGTCTAACAAGAACAAATGGCTGGAAGAAGAAGCCAGGGAAATTTGTATTAGGGAAAGAGGGGACCGATTTTTAAAGGACGGGGCTGACAAGCCCTCGGAAGGGATTCTTAAAGGCAGGGCTGGCTCTGCCTTTGCCGCTGCCTTCAGATAAATGGTGAATCCTTTCTGGACACCATCCCTGGGCCAAACACACTTCATTAGGCTTTATGGGTGTGCCTGGATCCGATCCATTAAGGAGTCGCATCTTTCATGTGGCTGTTTCTGACACCGAGTGCTGCACATCGGCACGGGCAGGACGCGGGGGGTTCGTTCCATTTCGAAGGAAATCCGACTGCCTGAGCCCAGCACTCCCTTCGGAACCTGTAGGGCCGAAGGGGTTAATCGCTCCTCTGGAACAGAGGAATCATTTTGAGTGTTGGCCAGGCAAACAGGCTGGGTTGGGAGAATGAACTATCAAAAACTGTCAGGGTATGAATAGAGTTATCATATGAATGGACGTGCCCCTGGAGATAAAGGCAGCACCGAGGGCTGCCAGCAAGGCCAGCAGGGACAGGCAGAACACAGGGCCCGAGCGGAACAAAGAGCGGAGGTGTGGGGATGTCTCCCTGAACCCGCTGCTCCCCCAGGCCCTGCTGCTGGGACCCAGCACCGACGCCGGGATGTGTGGGACGAGCACCCACCCTTCCCGAGCATCTTTGGGGGCTGGGGTTCGTTGCTGGGTTGTTGGTTTGGTTTTTTTTTTTTTTTTGAGTAAAATATTTTTCTAATCATCTCTCAGCAATCAAAAAAATAGGGAATCCTTTCCTCCCTGTAGCGATTCATCGGGTTTTCAGTTGCACTTCAATTCGGCTTCATCAGATCCATTTGCACCATCACCAAAATGGGTGCTCATTTATTGTCACTGGAAACAACCCTTTGTGAATTCAGGAAACAAGGATTCAAGGAGAATGAAAAAACCTGCCAAAGTAGGTGTGTTTTGTGCGCTGGTGTGCGTGTTATTTTTCTGCAAATTTTGGGGGTTGATTTCCCAGAAGTTTTATAAGCTATCAATACAAGAGGGATGGAAATGAAGATGACACCAGAAACATGTCCCCATAAACCTACCTAAAGTCGTGCAAATATTTGCTTTATATCAGCATTTTGGGAGCAATCACAAAATTAAACACCCTCCAAAAAAAAATTATTTTATTTTTTTTGCAAACATAGCCCAAACCAACTCCCTGTTTTAAACCAATGCTGCTCCATCCCCCATCACCAACAGTCCGTATGCCTAAACCCTCTTGTTTCCCATCCTTCCAGAGGGGATGGGAGCATCCCATCCTGCCTTTTCAAAACGGAAAAAGCGATTTCCTCTCCCTTTCAGCGCTTTGCTTCTCCCGCAGCCCCGACTTCGGCATTGCTGCAGAGGGGTAGGAAAGGAGCGTTGAATAAACACGCAGATGAGTTTTTACCTCTTTTTCTGTTTGAGCAGAGGGGCAATTAATGAGATTACACCGAGAGATTAGCGGGGGAGACCCCCACGAGCCCTTCCTCTGGCCCCCATCTCGGCAGCGTGACAAGCGGCTGGGTTTTCCCAAGGATCCCGGTGCTCTCCCGCACCCCATCCCCGTTGAGTGGAGGAACAAAACCCCATCCCTGTGGTATGAGGAAAGGACGAGCACACCCGTGCCATCGGCTCTGCCTCCTTCCCCGTGCACCACCCCATCTCCATCACCCGCTCTTTGCCTCGGCCAGCCCTACGCGCCCCGAAATGCTGGGGGAGATGGCCCCAAATCCCCTTTCCCTGCTGCACCAGGTCCCCATGAGGTCCCCCCCAGGTTCACCCACAGGCCGTGGCGTCCGTGCTGTGCTGGGGAGGAAGGGCGCCTGCCTCATGGACAGAGGGCAGAGCTGAGCCAGGGGCACCACCCGGGAGGGAGCAGACCCCCAGCAGCGGCATTTGAAGTGCCATTTTTTGGCAGAAAATACAATTTTATTACCCCCCACCCAAGCCCCAAATGTGGTAATTCCTGCTCATCAGATTGTCTTTCAACTCAACGAAGATATTTCATATTTTATTATTTAACTTCAATTTGTGGTATAATATAAAATACCCACTTTAATATTTGCACCTATGCAACTCAGTGGGCAATAGTGTAAATATTTTAGTCTCTCATACTTCATATTACTGAAAATAACTTTTCTACCTCCCTGCTCCAAAGCAATTTAATAATTTCAGACAATTTTTTTTTTTCAGTGCTCCAAATAAAAATCTTCCACATCCTGCAAATTTTTACCCCTCTTTAAAAAAAAATCTGAGTTTTGGCTTTCGATGCACTTCGCAATGGCTGCTGTGCCGAAATGGGGGATTTCCCACGGAATGGCGATTCCCTTTTCCTCCTATTTCTCGGGCACCCACTGCACACAAGACTGAAAGGAATAAAAAATATAAGCTTAAAAATTCTTGGAACAAATCTTTCAGGAAAGATAAAGGCACTGGGAGCTCTTGAAAAGAAAAAAACCTGGATTGGAGCCGTTTTTTGGGTTAATACATGTTTTTATATACCGATTGCTTCCCAATACACGCATGCAGAGTGTAGCACACCCCGGCCTGGAATTTGCTTTGCGGCTGTAATTTTCTACCCTGCAGTTCCCAAACCAGCGCTGGCTCTGCTGGGGAGCGCGGGCAGAGGCGCCGGGCACGGAGAGGCCGCGGGAGCGGGCAGAGGTGACGGGCAGCGGGGCTACGCCCTCACACCGCGCCCGCACGCGCCACGCGCCCCGGGAACGGGGCAGCCGAGCCTGGAACAACCGGAGTGCGGGACACACCGGGGCTGGGCTGGGCTGTGCAGCATCTCCCACATTTCCATCGTCCCATTCCAGGGTGCTCAATGACCGGTGCCGTGGCCGATCCCGGCGCGGATGCTGCTCCCAGCCCATCCCAGCCCTGGGACACTGGGAACTGGCAGAGCCCACAGCCACAGCCCAACCCCGCTGCCTGTGTTTTGGGGCCCGACTGGCACCGAGTGCCCCGTCCCACGAGCAGCAGAGCCCCGGCATCCGCGGGGCCATGAGCACCCCGGGCGGCGGACGGAGCACCGCCAGCTTTCAGCAGCTCCCACGCTTCTTCCTGATGCCACCCAGCACCTTCTGCCCGGTCTAATCCAGATCCAGCCTGCTTGGTCTGCCCCAGAGCCTGGCTCATCCCCAGCCCTGTGCAACCTCCTGATTGAGGCCGTTATTGAGGGTAGCTTTCTTTTCCAACAAGTCTTGTGGGAAAGCCAGGTCTTTCCCAGCCGGCTACAGGCAGACAGCAGTCCAGGGCCTGGCTGTCCATGCAGACGCCATAAAACCCAACCCAGCAGCCAGTGATCTGCTCCACAGAGGACGGCAAGGAGGCCCTGGCCTCACTTGACCATGCCCAGGGTGCGCTGAGCCCAGGCAGGGCTGTTTGGCTTTGTAGGGCTGCGGCATCGAGAGCCCAGGGCAGCACGGGCAGCGTCCGGCACCACTCTCTGCCCGGGGCTCAGGGCACAGGGCAGCTGCTGCACCCCAGAGCAAAGGCCAAGCGAGGGCTGCGAGTGTCAGGGTGCTGGGGCCCCATCCTGCACCCCCACAGCCCATCCCCGGCAGCGAGACCCCAAAGCATCCCCCTGCACGGGCGGGAAAGATGATGGGAAAAGGAGCAGGAGGAGGGCCAGGAAGCGGGCACTGGGCAGAAAACGGGGTTAGGACCAGCAAACGGCTGGAAATGGGGAAGTGAGGAAGATGCCGGTGGGTGTCGGACGACGGCAGCGAGCGCAAAGACCCGGCCCAGCAGGGGCTGCAGAGCGCACGAGGAGCGGCGGTGGCAGCCCTTGGGCCGCAGCGTGCGGGAAGGATGGCAGAGATGGAGGGGCAGGACAAGGGACAGATGCCACCGCCTCCGCGGGGCAGGGACACCGGCCCCGGGGCTCGCTGCAGAGGGCTGCGCCGTGCTGGCCGTGGCTCCCAAGCGCAGCAGAAGGGAGGAAGGATGCTGCTGCCGGTGCCAAGGACACGCTCGGGAGCGGGAACGGCAGATCTCTGGCGATGAGGAGCAGCAGACCTGGGAAGCAGCCGTGCCGCCGCTGCCAGCGCACAGGGAGGCGGGCGAGCGGGCGGGTGGCAGGAGCAGGAGCAGGAGCAGGAGCAGGAGCAGCGCTGCCGAAACCGAGGGGGGCCTGAGACACCGGAGCGGGGACACGGAGAAGGGCCGGGGGTGAGGGCAGCCGACAGCTGGGTAGAGCGGCCGGGTGGAGAGAGCAGGCCTGACGTGGCTGACACCAAGATGTCGGGAGAGGATCCCTGGCTGCATCCCTGCTTTCCACTTCAGAAGTTTCCAGCCCTTTCTCTCACGAGAAGTTTCCCACCTGAGTGCCCTTCCCAGCTGCCCTCATCCTCTGCGCCCCTTGCCGTGCCCACCCGCTCCCTCCATCGCTGCTCGGCCAAGGCGCCCGGCCCCGCGCTCTGCCCGCTCCGCGATGGGATCGCCATGGCTGAGCCGCTGTCCCTGTCCCCTCTGCAGCCACCCCTGCGTGCTGCAGCACAGCCCGGGCAGGGGAGGGAGGCAGAGCTGCCGGCATTGCTGCAGAATCAGGTTCTCCTGACCAGCTCCAAAGTTTTGCCTCTGGTCCAAAAGCTCCAGGATTAGCAAACTCAGGCAGGCAGGAACCTGGAGCTGCGCTCCCCCGGGAGCAAGGAGAAGCCAAGCCCGGCAGGGCTAAGCCCATGTGGACACCCCCGAGCAGCCACAGCGAGCCCGCGGGTCCCCCCAACGCTGCCCCGTCGCTCCAGGGCCACCCCGGTTCCTACCTTCGCTGGTGGTGGCAGAGAGGCAGGCAGCCAAGGCGATGACGATGGAGAGCGAGGATGTCAGATCCCCCTGTGCCCATGCCATGGTCCGGCGGGGCCAGCAGGCGCGGGACGGGGCCACCTCGGTCGTCCCAGCACCTCTGCGAGCGAGCTACCTCTGCCCAGAGCTACGGCACTCGCCGGCTAATGCAAAGGCACTTTGCGCACATTGCTCGCAGCCACACAGGCGAGCGAGCAGGGAGGGAGCAGCCTGCCCGTCACCGCTCGCAAGCCAATGGGCTGGGTGGGCTCTGCAGCGAGCCCCCCTTTCCGCANTTCGCTGCTCTCGCTGGCCACGGCGAGAGACAAACTTGCAGCCCTGCGGGGAGCTCTGCGCTCGGTCGGGGTCAGGTGTGAAGGGGAGGGGGTTACCCGTCCCTCCCGGTGTGCTCGGACAGGAAAACCCCTCGTGAGTGCTCCCCTTGCATGACTGGAGAAGACAGGCAGGACACCCCCATCCCGACAGGCAGGACACCCCCATGCCGGTGCTTTCCAGGCCACATCGTCCTGGGATAGACACTCATCTCGCGATGGACCCGTGGCAGTGGGAGCGGGGAACAGCACAGCCAGGGCTGACAACGCCCTGTTTACTGCCACGCTGGCCGCCTGAGAGAGGGTCAACCCTTGCCAAAGCAGTTTGAGAGGACACAACAGTTGTGCCAGGGTGGAAAGGCTGGGCACTGGGCAAGTGTGCCCTGTGACAGGGGCCTGAGGCTACCTGAGGAGCACAAAGCATCCTTCCCACAGCCTCTGCATCCCCTCCTGCTTGGAGCCACCAGAATTGCCGAGCCGAGTGAGTACCTTGCTCAGCATTAAACACTCGACATCTGTCAACAGACCCCCTACAGCCACGACTGCTTCCCCATCTAAATGCTGAACAATCATTAATACCTGCCCGTGGTAACCACAGTTGCTGACTCCCACCTACACCACGTGCAGCGTTCTTTGCTCCTTCATGCGCTCGTGGCCAGGGGACCGACTGCGATTGCGGCTCTACCCTGCCCCAGGAACTACCCCAGGACGAGGCACGTGGGGCAGGACACGTTGTCTTTCTGTCAGGCCATTCCTCGGACAAAGCCCACCCCAGACTCGGTCAGTGGGGACAAGGAGGGAGAGCAGGTGTTGCACACCCTCCATTCCACCCTGTATCCATGTGTTCCCTGGAGATGCTGGACCCCACTCCGGGGCGCCCCACGACACTACCAGCAGCTTCCTGCCTGCAGGGGTGAGAGGAGCTCCCTGCCCGACTCCCAGCAGGCAGCGGCAACAATTCCTCATTGAGAAGGGGCGAGGACTGTGCCTGCAGGGACGCGTCTGCACCACTCATCACCAGGACCTGGGAACGGCACAGAACCTCGGGTCCCTCCCGGCTTTTCCCCCTGCCTGCCTGGGAAGCCGTCCGTCCAGGGACGGTGCTGGAGAGATCCTGTCATCGGCGGCGTCGCAGGCTGGGCTGGCAGGGCGGCTGGGGCAGGGACACGGCGCTGGCTCGGGAAGGCTCCACACATTCCCAAGGCGGCCGGCACAGGCTGAGCGCTGCTCTCGGGCCGGGGGTGCAGCTACTCAGTGGTCTTTGCGGTGGACCTTGGAGCAGAGGTCGAGGCTGGTGGTCTCCCAGAGAGCACCAAGCCACCAGGAAGCCCCAGATGACGCCACAATGGTTGCACCCCTGCAGCTGGTGGGAAAGCAGATTGTCTGCCAGATATCACGTTGCTACTCCGACCCGCACATCTCCGTGTGCTGAAAGGGCTTGTCACAGCTCAGTGCTGGATCCTTCAGCTCTCTGTCTCCCAGTGCCCAAACAGAGCCAGGCATTCCAGAGGGACACTGTTCACACGGCCACCATCTTTCACTTGGCTCTCGTGTCCCTGCAGAGCTGCCTCCAGCTCTGGGGTCCCCAGCATCAGAAGGGTGTGGAGCTGCTGGAGTGAGTTCAGAGGAGGCCACAAAGATGCTCCCAGGGCTGGAGCTCCTCTGCTCTGGAGCCAGGCTGGGAGAGCTGGGGGTGCTCACCTGGGGAAGGGAAGGCTCCAGGGAGACCTCAGAGCCCCTTCCACTGCCTAAAGGGGCTACAAGAGAGCTGGAGAGGGCCTTGAGACAAGGGCCTGGAGGAACAGGACAAGGGGGAATGGCTTCTCACTGACAGAAGGATGGGATAGATGGGATATTGGGAGGAATCCCTCCCTGTGAGGGTGGGGAGGCCCTGGCACAGGTTGCCCAGAGAAGCTGTGGCTGGGAGTGTTGAAAGCCAGGTTGGACAGGGCTTGGAGCAACATGGTCTGTTGGATGGGGGTTGGAACAAGATGGCTTTTAAGGTCCCTTCCAATTCAAACAATTCTGTGATCTCAGTCCCAAGCTCTGGGAAAAGCTCTGGGGAGGCAGAAGCCAGCTTTGGCCTTGCCGAGCTGAGTTATTCCACTCCCCGTGCCATACTCCAAACCCTGCAGATTTCCAATGCCTCCCAGCTACCCACAAGGGCTCTGGAGTCCCCTGGTGCCATCCCAGCCCCATGTGTCACAGCAAGGGGTGGGCCCTCCAGGTCTTGCAAAGGTGCCAAGAGCTACCAAATATTGCAGTTCCCCACAGGTTTTGGGGTTGCTGTGACCCAGGATCCCAGAGAAGCTGTGCTGGCTGAGCACTGTTACAGACCATAAAGATTTGCAGGAGCCAAGACACAGTGGCTTTGGAACAGTGTGCCCCAAATCCCTTCAGGGAATGGGAGGCCCCTCAGACACTCTGTGAGCTCTGGGGAGAGGGGAGGGTGTGTGCTGGGGTGCCTGCAAGCAGTGGTGGATGCTGGGGTGGTGTGAGCCGTGTACCACAGCACAGTGCTCACACCCTGGGCCCTGAAGGGCTGTGGGGACAAGGGCAGATGTCCTGCTTTCCCTGGACACTTGGTTTTGTGGTCAGGATGTGCCTCGTGTGCATAATCAGTGCGTGTGCATGGAGGCTGGGCACTGTCAGGGGTGGTGGAGCTGGTACAGCATCAAACACTTCTGGGATGCTCCTGGCTGGGAATGCAGACCCCTTCCACACTGGATCTATGTGTAGCCATGGATGTGGTCACCAGGCATCCCAGGAATCCCAAAGAGACCAGGAAACAGAAGCATGGAGGGCATCACACTGGGATCCTTGGCCCTCTCCCCAGCTGCAGCCCCCCCCAGGCTCCAGTCAGCTCTCCCTGGCCTGAGCCCGCCGGCTGCTTCCCCCACTCCACTGAGTGCCGCTGTCTCGGCTCCTTGGTGAGTCTCCTGCCGCCTCCCTCAGCCGTGGTCCCTCACCTGGCTGTCACTGAGGTGGGCAAGATATTTATAGATGCTGCAGGGAGAGCAGAGCGCAGCTCAGACAGGCAGGATCAGCAACGGAAGGGAGCCAAGCCTGGGTTTACTCCCTACCAGCACCACCCAGGTCACTCTGCATTTAGCAGGGGGGCCACAGCCTCCCCACTCACTCGGTAGCTCAGACCTGAGTGGCTGTTGCCCTTTGCACCCAGCTTTGCACTCAGGGATTGCCCACTGCAGCCCTGGAAGAGCAAATCTGTGCCCGGGCTGGGAAGGGCAGCCCTGCCTCTGACGTCCCAGCGCTTCTCCAGCATGTCCGGGCACTGCTGCTCTCCTGCAGCATTTGCAGGGCCACAAGCCTTGGGGTCAAGGCTGCTGGGGGCAGCTGGGTGACAGTCATCAAGGGAATGGCACCTTCTCCACACCCATGCTGCTCTGTGTTGGGACAGCAGCAGGGCCAGGACTCCCTGCTCCAGTCCCTGCGGAGAGGGGGATGCTCAGGGCAGGGACATGGCCACGCTGCAGGCTCTGTAACCCCTGTCCCCTGCTGTACACCCCCTCCCAGGAGGAGGAGAGAGGAGCCCTCTCCAAGCCCAGTGTGCATCCCTGTCACGCTCCTCAGGTGTCTGTGGAGGGAGGGCAAGGATGGGCTGAGTGTGTCCCTGCTGCACAGAGGTCCAGGATCCTCCTGGCAAAGCACTGACCACCACTGGGCTCCGGGGGACTTTCCCCACCCAAATGGCTTTGAACAATGCTCCATCCATGTCTTGACCAGGCAACGGCCCTGAATCCAAGGATCTTTAAAACCTGAGGTTTAACAAGTCAGATTTCTACTGCCTCTCCCCCCAACCCTGAGGCCTCCAGAGGTCACAGGGCAGGAGGAGGGTGCTGGACCCATGCAGGTGGGACATCCCCCTCCACACTTCCAGTGGCTGTGGCATCCCCCAGCAAAACTTGCCTTTGGTGCCGCAGCCTGAGCTGCCAGCAGGAATTCCCGGGGAATTCCAGTGTGCCCCAGGTAACAACGCCTGTGGACAGCCCTTTAAACTGGCATCTGCTACACAAACATGCTGACAAATTACCTACATCCATATAACAATTCACCTGGAGTAATCTGGGTGCTAAATCACTGGAATTCCTTGTGCTGTGTCAGGGCTGGGACAGGTTCCTCAGCTGCAAGGTTGAGGATTACAGGGACAATATCCCACCCCCTCCCTGCCTCCTGGGCAGTCTGACAGGCTTTTTTCCCCTCTCCAGTGCCCTGGGTTGTTCTTTTCCCAGTGTGCCACGACCCTTTTTCAGCCAGGTGCCCGCCCTGAGGAGCAGGTGAAGTGGTGCCTTCCCTGCTTGCCCCGTCCTCCCTGGGGTTCACCACTTCCCCCTCACTGCCTGGCCTCTCTCCCAGGGGAGCAGCCATCCAGCCAGGATCTGTCATGGGATGCCACAGCAGGAGATCTCCCCTGATCCTTCAGCACGGCCAGGTGGAGGGTGCTGCTCCCCTCCTCCTCATCGCAGGCAGTGCCTGGTTTGTTCCATTAATGCCAGCAGGGAGGGCCAGCCCTTGGCATCGCTCGTGCTGGGGCAGGACTGTGGGAACCACTGGGCAGCTGAGCAATCTGCACCCCATTAATTCAGGTCAAGGCTGGGCAGGCCGGGCGTGCCTCTCCTCCTTGTCATTATCAGAAATGCTGTGTATTAATATCCTTTATATGAAAAAAAAAATAATCTTATCATAATTTTTCCTCATTGAAAGAGAGAGTTTGGAATTGGAATTGAGACAAACACAAGCCGGGAGCATCGGCTGCAGAAGGGGAGAGTTTAAGAAAGGCCTTTTGGTAATATCCATCGTTCCCTTATCAGCGAGGATATTAAACGTATTGAAATGCTAAGCAGCTCTTTAAGGACTGTCTCTGATTTTCATTAAACAAGCAGGGGATGAGCAGGAGGGAAGGGGATGCAGCACTGTTCTCTCTCTAAGAAATTCTGATTGCTGGATATTAACAGCATTAATGTCCTTTTATCCAAGAGCGCCGAGGTTGCACTTGCCTTCTTGCCTATTTTGTGTCCTGCTGAAGTGGAACTAAGTCTCTGCTGCCTAAGTTTGGCACACAGTGGCTTTGGAGCTGGTAGGGAGCAGGGCTGCACAGAGATGCAGAGTCCCAGGGTCCACGAGTTGGGTCCCAGCATCTCCCAGCCCCACCATGTCCCTGCAGCCCAAAAGGAGATGTAAGCTCATGCCTTGACAGGGAATTTGGTCCTGAGAAGAGATGGGAATGAGCAGTCAGAAGTTTAGCAGAGGTGAAATCACCCCAACAGCCCCAGGCCCAAGCTGGAAGCATCACCTGAGGGATGGTGAGGGATGGTGAGGGATGGGCTGCACCACTGAAATGTGGCAGGCAGTGAGTTCTGGCGATCCCCAGGCACCTCCAAGCATGGAGAAAAATAGTTTTGTGCCCTGCCTGAAGGGAGATGTGGGGTACACCTCTGCCCCACCTCTGCACCCAGTGCTGTGATGACCTCAGGGACCATCCCTCAGATTCCCAAATCGGGACGTTGCTATGGGAATGTCGGAGGGAGCCAGCGCAGCACTCAGTGCCACAGCGTGAGCCGACAACGGGGCTGGGGCCACACAGGAGCCACAGCTGAGGCTTTGGGGTGCCCTGCAGAGGGTCTCGAGTCTGTCTGCAATGCCAGCATGGCCAGCTGAGCCCTTGCAGCAGCTCCAGCCCTCACTCCAGCTCTGACACCCGGGCCGGGCGCTGACAGCCCCCGGAGTTCTCTGCAGACAGCCCAAGCGGCTCTGCCCTGCTGGCTGAAGAAGCAGAGGTGCAACACAGTCAAGTCCAACCACTTCAGAGACACATCACGAAACAAAAGCCGTGAATCAGGTGCTAAAATTGCACAAGAGCCACAAATACACCTCAGCCTTCTTAATATCTCTCCTTTGCCTTCCAGGCTCTGACCTTGGCATGCGTGTGGCTCTGCTCTGAATGGTCGCAGAGGCAGAAGGCTCTGCTGCTGTAACCACAGGCCTCCAGGAGCTGGGGCTTGAAAGCACCCAAAAATAATGTAATAAGGCTGCCCGTGGCATTTGTAAGAGACAGCAGCTGGGGGGGAAGGCAGGTGACCCCCATCCAGGGTACGTGCATTTGGAAAAGAAAGGGACACGGGGACAGCCCCAGAGCTCTCTAGAGAAGGGCTGGTACAAACAAACAGAAATTAGCTGGAGCTAATAAAACAGGGGCTGCCACCAGCCCAGGCAGCACAGCGTGTGTTTAACCCCAGTCTCCAGAGCCCAGCAGCTCCAATATTGCCGAAGGGAATGGCTTTGTGGGCTAAGCAGGTGGTTTGAAACGCTCAGACTTTGGGAAAACACAAGGTCCCTGCAGGACAGCTGAGTCTGCAACCCAGCTCACTACCCCTCCCACCCAGGACCCCGGCATCACCCTGCTCTGGGGCATCCCTCTTGTGTCCTTGGACCCAGCTTGAGCTCCTTTCCTCCCAATTTATTCCACACTTTTTTCTTCACTCCCTTCTGTCCTTGCTCTTTCCTTTCTTGTGCATGGTTTGTTCTGTCCTGTCTCTGGGGCTTTAGCCCACATGGACAGCTGAGCAGCTTTGTGTCTGCCAGATGGCTGTGGCACCTCCGTCCCCGTTCCCCGCCACCCATCGCCGCCTCCTGTGTTTGCAGAGCCGGTCACCGCTTCCACGGGATCCCAGAATCCCAGAATGTTCCGGGTCGAGAGGGACCTTAAAGCTCATCTTGTTCCAACCCCTTGCCATGGGCAGGGACACCTTCTCCTGGACCGGGTTGCTCAGAGGTTGCTTTGCTCCCAGCTCAGCCTCGCGCTGCTTGCACCAGCGGGCTTCTCCAGCAGCAACGAGACAAGTGCTCTCCAAGGCTCCCAAAAACCCTGCTGGTTGTGCTATGGGATACAAACCCTCCACAGGATCAAATGGGGCACTTCCATCGTCGTTTCTTCTTGTGGTTTCTGGACCAAAATAATGAAGCCTGTCTCCGGACACTGTCATGGGATGGGAAGGAGAGCAGGACAACCCCAGCAGCCATGTCCAGAGTCCTGCAGCCTGCCTTGGAAGTACATCACAGCAAGAGCCAGCACCCTTGGGCATCCCCAGCCTCTGCATTCCGAGCTAAAGGCCTCTGCTTGGCCCCGAACCACTGGTGCTAAGGGCAAAGACACAAGAGGGGCAGAAAATGCCTTCAGCCCCATGTCAGGCATCCCCTGCACAGCCGAGAGAAGGCTCTGACGCTGCTGCAACTGTCTTCACTTCAAGCACATTGTTTCTCCTGGCAGTGGAAGTCTCAAAGAGACTTAATTACAGAGCTGGGCAGACCCAGGCATAATCCTTTTGAAAGCTGACAATGGGATGCTGTCCAAAATTAATTTTGACGCTTTAAAAATAACCAAACAAAGCTGCATTTAAAATGGGGTGAGTAATGGGGGAACAATAGAGAAACACACAGGAACATCCCCAGCCACTTCAGAGCCCAGGCAGGGTTTCCCTGTGCAGAGGGAGGGACTGATCAGGCAGGAGCTGCCAGCAGATCAGCTCCCACAGAGTGGTACCTCAGTCCTACTGATGTGGGCTATGCTTTCCCAGAGCTCTGTCCGTGTTATCTGCCCCTTTAGGGAATTTGGGAACGGGCCAGCAGCATGCAAAGGCGGGGCTGGCAATGGCAAAGACAGTCCCAAGCCCGGATCTTCTCCTCTGGTTTTGGTTACACATCCCGGGATCCCCAGCTGCAGCTTCAGGTTTAATATTTGCTCTCTCTGATGACAAAGTTCAGCTGTCGCAGGGACCGTGCCACCAGCTGGGCCTATTTATTACCCAGCACAGGTCTCTGTGCACGCAGTGTGCAGCCAGCCTCCTGCCCAGTAGCGTGCCTTCGTGTGGGATGGTGGATGCAGGAATATTCAGGAAGAACTGGAGCTACGCACCCAGCCCTGGCTATTGCAGAAAGTTATAAATAACCCGGTTACCTTGGGTAACCTTGCAGAATCGCAGCCTAATTTCTTCAAACATCCACCCTTCCACCTTATTTCACTGAGATTTAACTCCCTGCAGGGTGTGAGGGGTCAGCAAAGCCCTTCATCAGTTCAAGGGTCAGCAGGAGATGAAAAAACAAATTGAAATTTTGTAAAGAGAGCGTATTCAATTAATACCGTCTCAGGAAATAATTAACAGATTTGCTTGGAAATTGTCCAGAATAGAATCTATGTTTCAACAGAAGGTGGCAAAGGGTCAGGGAGGACACATATTTCACATAGAGAGGACTCAGGGTTGGGAATCAGATGTGGACCAAGCCCAGCCTTGAGCCTGGAGCCGAGGCTTTGCTGCAGGACACACCGTGTGTGACCGCGCCGTCCCCGCGGCCGGGGCAGAGGACGAGCCACTCATCTCTTCCAGAACCTCGCTGGCTCAGGGTCAGCAGGAGGCTGTTTGCTGCTCCCTCAGGTCCGTGCAGGCAGTCCCAGCTGCGCAGAGCCGGCAGGAGCTGCTGAGCAGTCTCTGGGGAGCCGAGGCTGGCAGCATCCGGCACCCCCCGGCTGCCAACCCACAGCCTCCTCCCTGCCGAACCGGCCACGGTGCTGCGGGGCCGTGTCACAGCTCCAGGTTTACACACCAGCCTTGCCCCCAGAGAGGTTTCAAGGGCTTGACCAAACTGTGCTGTACTGCTGCCTGCTCAGCTGAGGACAGTGGGATCGGCAGCCGAGTCAGGAGCAAGGGGTCACATTGCCGGATTCTGGCAGCGTTTTTCCCCATGCCATGTTTTCAAACATCGTGAGATTTTCCTGGCCTGCAGCATGGGGGAAGTTTATTTCTCCTCTGGTTTGGGGCATTTGGGCTAAATTCAAGTGGCTTCAGATGGGAATGTCATCAAACCCCAGATATCGCAGGGCCTGAGACGAGTGCCCGGGAATAGGCAGGACAGACACTCCCCAGTTGTCTTCCTCTTGCTCTGACTGACAGCAAGCTGTCTCTAATTTTTAAATACATACAGTTTTTCCTGTTCTGCCCCTGGAAACAGTCTCTCCATAAGGCAAAGTAAACAGAGCCCCAAGAAAAGTTGATTTAGTCACTCTACCTTCCCCGTGGCTGTTCTCCTCCCCAGTCCCCCACCCCGAGGATGCTGCAGCAAAGCTCCTCACTCAGGGCCAGCAACTCCAGCACAGGCCCTGTTGTGCTGTGTGAGGTCCCACCGGGCACCCAGCCCTGGCAAGAGCCCACCCAAGGCTTTGGTCTGCCTGCCCTGTCTCCTGCTTGGGCATCTCAGCCCACCAAGGCACCACCCCTGGGTCTGTATCTTCTTTCTCTCTTTCAAACTCTCCCTGGAAATTCTTCTCAGCAGGATAGCCATTCTCCTTCCCAACAGTGTGCCTGGGGTGTGGGGGTGCCCCGATTTAGGCAATAGATTCCCTTTGAAAGCATCTCTGCTCTCAGTTGTGCTTCTGACCCGTCTCATGCCCTGAGGGTCTCTCATCCCAGTCCAGCCACAGAAAGCTTTGCAGCAAACTCCGTGCCCCTTGTTCCTCTCATCTGCCTACGCAGGAGGACATTCCCTAGCACGTTTCACTCCCTTGGTCCTCCAGTTGCAGCACTTGGGTGCTGATGTTAGCAGAAATAGGTTCTTATCTGGTCAGTGGCACACTCAGGTGGTGTTCACACACAGCAGAGGGAAGTCTCTTCACCGCTCTCAGAGGCAGCTCCTTTTGTAGAGATACTTTCTGTTTTGCTCTCAAATATCTGTATTCAAAGTAAAGCAACTTGCCTTGACCTGGGTATTTAGAGTCCGTTTGCCTTCTGCAGCAGCTCTTTCCTTCACTGCTTTGAAGAGCTCATCTGAGCTAATAACATGGGCACTTTCTTCTTTATCCTGCCCGTGCATCTGCTGGTGCTTACAGGCTCCTGCATTTGCTGCCTCTGCCAATTGCGGGCGCTTTGCTGTCGGTGCTTATCAGGGCCCGTGCAGCATCCAGGTGCTGTGCTGGCTTCACCCCTGCTCTCAGATCTGCTCTCATCCCCGCCACGGGTCACTCTCGTAGTGTCAAGTGTTTTCAGCCGTGCTTCTGAAGGCCCCACACTGCTCACCCTTCAAAGGTGTCGCTCTGGACAGGGTGACTTGCGCTGCCTGGCAAACTCTAATTGCTCTGCCCGGCATTAGCTCTGCAACCAGACCTCGCTCGCTGCCTCTGCCTCCCTCTCACCTGCCTCTTCTCCAGCCACACATCAGTCACCAGCTCTTCTGAGACTTCCCTGCCTTTCAGTCCTCTCTGATTAAACCATATCTTTTATACGTTCCGTTTTTTTCCCATGGTGTTCCCACGTGCCTCGGGTTCCTGTGCCGCGCTCCCGTAATTAGCCTCCCCAGCTTCAGTCGGCTGAACGCTCCCGGAGAAATCAAATGCTTCACAAACCAGCCGGTGTCAAAAACAAGGCCCTGACACCTTCGTTTTCACCACAACCCACTACTTACAGTGGCTGTGAGAAAGCTGCTGGAAGCTCTCTGCCCATGCCAGGGCAGTCTGGCTCCGGGGAAACTCCAGCATCCCCAGCAGCCGGGGCAGGTCAGGAGGATAAGCACTCCAGGCATACAGCAGCACAAATGACCAGCAAACACCCGTGCTGTGGGGCAGGAGCATCACACCTCCCTCTTCCCAAGAGGATTCAACCCCCACCTTTTCCCTCTCCAGCCTGTGCTGCAGCCTTTGGCAGATGTTTGTCCCACGGGCATGGCTGGAGCCCCGAACACAGAGCCTCGTGCAGCTCAGCCTTCTGCAGGGCTTGGTGAGATAAACTTTGTCCCAGCGAGGTCCCTGGCAGGTCAGGTGTGGAAACCAAACTCAGGAGATCATTCTGGAGTTAGGATCACAGTCGAGGTGTGCCCCAGCCTCAGAGAGTGTAGAAATTTTGTCTTCTCAGCTTTTCCCAAGCTCCAGAAGTCTCCAGCCTACCTTGGCGTTGTTCCAGGTGCCTTGAACTGGGAACGTGGGTTGCACCAACCAGGCTGGTTTTGTGATGCCAAAATCCCACTAAAGATGTTGCCTCCAGAGCTGAGGCACATCAGAGTGAAGCATACCAGGCTCCAACCAGCCAAGTAAAAGTTGCATCTCCCTGCTTGTCTGGGAAGCTGAGGCTTGCACAGCAGACCATCCATAGCAAGACCAAGGCTGAGGATTTCCAAACCATACTTTTCCTCTACCCAGCAGAAAATGCTGCTGCTCTGGAAGTTATTAAATAAAATGACTGAAGAGGGTAGAAGGGGACAGAGAGGACAGGGCCTGGAGATCTGGAGACCTGGATCCTGTTCTCTCCTTTGCTTGCAGGTTTACACCTCAAGTCTTGCCTTAAAGCCCAGGCAGATGTCCTGGCCAGGCTACCACCTCTCAAGTTCTTCCTCATGCACATTGCAAGGAAATCCCTTGTCCTGCCCCATAGGATTGGAAAATTATCTTATTCACTCCCAAAGACACTGTGAGCACTTCCCACGCAGCAGAAGGGAGGAGCTGAGGACAGCCTATGTCTGGGAGCAGCAGATGTCACACAGAATGGGCTCCAGCCTGGCACCAGGATCTCCCACAGAGGGGAGTGGACATGTTTGAGGAGATAAACCTAAACCTAAGCAGGAACATTTCTCCTGTCTAAATCATTTGGTGAATGTGGGTAAGACATACACACCACCAAGGAAAAGGCTCAGAAATCAACGGGTGGAGTTAAGGACTGGGCCAGGTTCTTTCTGCATGGCTCTGCTGGATCCACCGACCCCATCTCCTCCCCTGCAGCGGAGCTACTGCCCCTGTCACCATCCTGGGGCAGCGTGAGGGCCCTGCAGTACGTGTTACTGTGTGTGGGAAAAGCAACGGAGAGCAAACAGCTTTAGACCAGAGTCAGAACTGTGATTTGGAATCCGAATTAATACCCCAGTAGCTCTGGGATTATCTTCAACCTGCCCCACTTTGGCACAAAGCCGTTGACCTTCCCACAAAGGCATTCCCTGCTCCAACAGGTGGAGGGGAGCAAGGACAGGGTCTGTTGGGGCTCTTTGGAGACACCCCCCAGATTTTCCGAGCGCCTGGGCAAGCAGAGCAGCACCCGCACAGCTCAGAGCAGAGCGCTCCAGAGAGCCTGGGGAGCGGAGGAGGCGATGCTGGGGGGAGAGAGCAGCGCTCCAAGGTGATGCTGGATGGCCTCGCCCGGGGTTTGCTGGGGATGTGCCGGGGCTGTGAGCTCAGCTCGCCGCGGGCCCTCGGACTCAGCCGGGTGGGGCATCGGACAAGCGAGATGCGCCCCCCCCGCGGCCCCTTCCCCCGGCACGGCTGTCAGAGCTCACAGCGCAGCCTGGTGATGGGCAGCGGGCTGGGCAGCCCAGCAGCCCCCGGGGCCGGCCTGATGGACAGGGCCGGGCGGGGGACGGACCCCCGGGGTGGGCCCCAGCGCCGGTCCGGGGCCGCCAGCCTGCCCTGGACGGTCGGGGCTGGAACAGCCCGGGGCTGTCAGCAGCTCGTCAAGCTGGGGCTGGTGCCGGCAGTCACGTCCGGACATCCCCGAACAAACTTCCATCCTGTCGTGCAGAGGGGATGAGGAGCCCGCACAGGAGTGCGATGCCACCTGCCCCGCTTGTTCTCCCCCTGTCCTTCGCCTCCCCACACAACGAGGAGATGCTCAAAGTCCAGCTCAGCACCCACCCACCGACGGGTTTGCTCCGGGGCAGTGCCCACCCTTGGGGCAGCCCGGGGGCTGGGAGACCTTGGCAGGATTCTCTTTGGAAGATGACAGGTCTCCAGCTCAGGTGAGGGGATATCCCATGTGCTCTTTGCTGCTCCACCCAGCAATGAAGAAGTGTAGCTGGGTTTAAACCGAGAGAGGGAAGGGTTAGATGGGATATTGCAAGGAAATTCTTCCCTGTGAGGGTGGGGAGGCCCTGGCACAGGTTGCCCAGAGAAGCTGTGGCTTCCCCATCCCTGGAAGTGTCCAAGGCCAGGTTGGACAGGATTTGGAGCAACCTGGGATAGTGGAAGCTGTGGAACTGGATGACCTTTAAGGTCCTTTCCAACCCAAAAGATTCTGGGATTCTCTGATCCCTCTGCAATAAATTGAGTCCCTCCCACGCCCCGCTGTGATGCACAGCCCTGCTGAGGGCTCCTTGAGTCAGCCAGAGTCCCTGGCCTTGGACACTTCNATTCTGGGATTCTCTGATCCCTCTGCAATAAATTGAGTCCCTCCCACGCCCCGCTGTGATGCACAGCCCTGCTGAGGGCTCCTTGAGTCAGCCAGAGTCCCTGGCCTTGGACACTTCCAGGGATGGGGCAGCCACAGCTCCTCTGAACCTGTGCCAGGGCTTCCCCAC
>VZRJ01010885.1:388184-399711 GCA_013397565.1 Ptilonorhynchus violaceus
AGAACAGAACAGAACAGAACAGAACAGAATAGAATAGAATAGAATAGAATAGAATAGAATAGAATAGAATAGAATAGAATAGAATAGAATATCCCGAGGTGGAATGGATCCCTGAGGATCATGGAAGTCTCCTGGCCCTGCGCAGTCAACCCCACCTCTCTCTCCAGGAACAAGGAGCTGTCCCAGAGCAGTGATGCCTGGGATCAATGCCGAGAGTCCCTTCTCCTCCTCACCCCTCCTGCGCTCACCTGCAGGATGGCACCGCAGGGAGAGGAAGAGGAGGGATGTGTGGATGCAGCAGAGCGTCGGGAGCAGGGCTCAGGGCAGGGCTGAGGCCACTGCAGTGGAGGCCGGGCTGCAGCGGGCTGCACACAGCTGCCTGCACTGCCAGGCCTCCTGCCGGGCACCAATCTTCCTCTCTTTGAAATCCACATTAAAATACATGAGCCACACTCTCTGGCCAGGGCTCCCAGCACTGGATAATTGCTTTTTAAGTGCTTTCTAAATGCAAACTGCATGTCATTCTTACCACCATTGCCACCTCCCCTGCACCCAGTCTTTGATCTGCTGCATGTCATGACAATATTGCAATTACCCTGTCAGTGTCGGGAAGTGCGGGCACTCCCGAATGGAAAGCGCAGGGATGTGCTGGACGCTGGAATCCTGCCCTCCCGATCGCTGCAGACGAGGGGCTGGCAAGAGTCCTGCGTGCTGGCCGAGCCCCAGCCTCTGGTGGATGCAGAGGAGCACGGGGGGGTCACCAGTGAGGAGCACCAGCACAGATCCCCTCGGGGAAGGAGGGAAGTGCTGCAGGCTGTGGCTGGAAAATGAAGGGGATTCCTGAGGGTGCGATGGATCCCCTTGCAAAAACTGCTGTGTGAAACTTCCTGGCCATGTGCAACTTCCTGGCTGTGTGCTCTCCTTCCTCTGTAAGGCATCTGCAAGGTCCATGGCTTTTAAAACTCAACCAGCTCCCTGCCTGTGGATCGTTTTTTCTCAGGCCCGTGAGCCTTAAGTGATGCTGAAGTGCAAAAATCACTCACTTCACCCCAAAACCGACTCACAATCACAGAATCATAGAATCGCTGGGGTTGGAAAAGCCCTCTGAGATCATCAAGTTGAACCATTAACCCAGCACTGCCAGACCCACCACTAAACCATGTCCCCAAGCACCACATGTACACATTTTTTTAACCCTTCCAGAGATTTTTTTTCTGACTTTCTGTTTTGTGTCAAATGCTGAGGGAGAGAAAAAGAAAAATGAGAAGGGAAAAAGAAGCCAGTATCTTTCTCAGCTGGTCCCAGGCGTTGATTTAAAGGCGCTGTTTCCAGACCTGGCAGCAAAGCTGGACTCTGACCCTCCCGCTACACCCTGGGAGGACACAGCTCTGAGGGCAGCAGCAGTCAGGCTTCTCCACAGCTTTGAGTTCTCTGCCAGCATCACTCCCGGGTGCTGGGGGCTGCTGCTGGGGACCTGCCCCTGACAGCACCTGCAGCTGCCCAGCCCTGCCATCCCCACTGCAGCCAGAGCAGGGGGCAGGGAGGAAGCTTTGCACAGAGGGCAGGCAAGGCAGTGCTGCTTTCGCAGAGCCTGGCTCAGAAAACCTTCAGAGATGCCGTGGGGAGGAGCAGCCCTGAGGTCTTTTCCTTCCCCACCTGCTCCATGTGGCCCAAACAGGGATGGTGGGGCGGGACACAGGCGGTCCCCGGCAGGGGACACCGATTGGGATGGAAACGCTGTGGAAAGCACCTCCCGGTGGCAGCAGAGCCTTTTGGACTGTCATGCCAGCAGACCCAGGAAAAACACCCGAAATTACCTGAATGGAGCTCTGTGCACCACGTCAGCACCCACAGCACCACCGTCCTGCTGTCGCTGTCCCCAGGCAGGCTCAGGGGTGCAGGGCTGTGGACTGGCTCCTCCACCGGCCTGGTACTGGCTTCCAGTGTGCCCAGCGTGCCTGGCAGAGCAGTGCCCAGGGAAAGGGCACAGGGACTCGGCAGCTCCCATCTCCACGGGGATAGGACAGAGCAACTCCTTATCCCATGGGAAGCCCCAGGAGGCACACTGCTCCCTGACACTGGAGAAAGGGGACAGAAGGGACATACAAAAGGTGTTAATGCTGCTTTCCCTCCCCATTCTCTCTGGATGTGTAACTCCCTTCTGACTGTTCCTAAATCCTACAGGGATCCTCTGGATATCAACTTCCACATCACACCCACCTCTGAGCCTCCGTGCGGTGCAGCTCCCCCGCAGCCGCCTCCCCCTCACCCACCATCGTTACCCTGGGGTCCCCAGCAGCATCTCAGGCAGCATTTTCCAGTTTCCAGAGCTCCTTGCCCAGTCACACAAGCACTGAGTGCCCAGAACTCAGGAGAGAACTGTCTTTGAGCTCACCCCAACCTGCATTCACTGTCCTGGGGTGCAACAAGGAGAGGTGGGAATGTGCAGCTGGGCCGTGGACACTCCAGCCCCCGCAGATGTGTCCAGTGTCCGAGGCTCGTGGTCATTTCAGACTGCATTTGGTGCCCAGCACCGTCTGGGGGCTGCTGCATTTCAGACCTGGCTGCCTCGTCTGCAACGTGCCAGGGCCCTGTGGCCACCAGCACGGCCCTCGTGCCTACAGCAGCCACAGCCACGACCTGCTTGGTGTGACACCAGAGGGAAACACC
Organism: Ptilonorhynchus violaceus; assembly: GCA_013397565.1. Lineage (NCBI taxonomy): Eukaryota > Metazoa > Chordata > Aves > Passeriformes > Ptilonorhynchidae > Ptilonorhynchus > Ptilonorhynchus violaceus. Next base: position 390,855 of record VZRJ01010885.1, read on the forward strand.
ACACCACGAGCTGCTGGGCATTTCTGCCATTTGGGAAGCAGACAGCAGGTCAGAGATCCTGCCTTGCTCGACGCTGGTGGAAAGGTGAAGGGACAGGGAGACACTGCAGGCAGAAATACCCTGGTACTTTGTCCTCTGCCTCCTGCTGCACTGGATCCCACAGATCACTTGAATCCTGCTGCCCCAGATTCCACAGGCAGATCACTTGAACCCTGAAGGAAGCTCTTTCCTGCATCCATCTGCAAGAAGGGCCCTTCCAGCTCCCCAGGCACCTCTTGCTTTGCTGAGGGTGGCTGGTGGACACATCTCCTGTCCCATTCATTATTCTCTCCACCTCACCGTGTTCCCTCTCATTCATCCCCTCTCAAACTAAATAGCTCCTTTCTCCTCTCTCCTCATGTGGAAATCGTTCTCCACCCATTATCATTTTCATGATTTCACTTTCTGCCGTCTCCACTGTGATGAGACTCCGGGACGCAGCAGTTCTCCGAGCATTCCTGGGTGCGTGGGACATCTGCCTTCACGCTGGCGCGTCTTGTCTTAATGCATGTGGAAAAACTCATTTCCTCCCTTTTAGCGGCGACACCGTCCCCCGGTGAGAGCTCACTGCTGCCGTTCCCAGGCCCTGTCTCGATCTGAGGGCCTTGTTCCCAGCTTCAGATGATCCTTCTCCTAGCTGTGGCATTGCCATTTTAAATGTCTTTCTTTCCATCCTCTCATGCCGCTAGAGAAAGTTGCACCATGTGCCTCTCCATGCTTCCTCACCAGTGTGCTCCTGGATAGCAGGAGCATGGCACCGTGGGATCCCCTCAGAGGGATGCAGTGGCTTGGAGGCATCTCCAAGTGGGTCCTGTGTGGTGTGGTCCCATGTCAGCCATCAGAGAGCAGCCAGCACTGTGCAAGCAGCAGTTTCCCAGAGCAGGCTCACCCTGCCTGGCTCAGCCTCTCCATTACACCCAGAAGAGCAGTGCTGGGACCCAGGGCAAGGCAGCACCTCTCCCACCCCATATCCAGCATCCAGCCCCCCCTCCACTGCCAGCCTGGCCACTCCCACTCAGCTGCTCCCTGAGCTGAACAAACACTTGGGCTGGTACGTTCCTGATAAGGCTCTTTTTTATTCTGCAAAACAATGTCACACTTCTTATCTGACACAAATCCGCAGTGTTGCTCCAGCAGCTCTCCAAAGCAGCAATTTAACCCCGGACACGTCGGTGTGAACTCGGGTAATTATAGCTGGGGCAGCCTCCGGCTCTGCGAGGACCGTGGGTGTTACAGGTGCTCTGTCTCAGCAAGGTGAGTGGGATTAGAGACATCATCCTCCCAGGAGATGGTAGCTCAGTGCTGGAATATAAATCAGCCTCTTCTCCGGGCTGGTATGTCACTTGTCCTGACCCCAGAGCGTGGTGCAATGCTTTACACCGTTCCCCTGTGACTCACCAAGGCGTCAGCCACTGCAGCCGGGCCTTGGGGTCTGCCAGTTCATGGCCAAGTGGTTTTTGAACGTGGTCTCCAGAGGATGATCAGGAGTCACACCGAGCCTGACCAGCACCAGCAGCAGAGCCTGGAGCGGTGGGGCTCAGCGTGGCTCCCCCTGCCTCTCCCCTACGCTCAGCAAAATTCAGGACTGGCAGCACAGTGAACCCTGCCCACCGTGTCCCTTTCCTGCAGAGCCGGGCCAGGTAAGGAGAGGCCACCACGAGGAAGGGTCAGCCTTGAGGGCAGCCAGGGAGACGCTGCCCTGCCCGAGGGCTTGCTGGGCTCAGGGAGCCTTTCTGAAGGGCAGACCTTACATGGGGAGCGTCCTGGCACTTCACAGGGGATCAGAGAGCCCAGTGCTCCTCCCCAGGGTGGGAACAACATTTGTGCTGTTTGTCCCCAGCTGTCCCCGATGCCTGAACCCGCAATCACCAGGCGTCAATTACCTGGGCTGGTCACGGTGGGGAAGGTGAACAGATTCACACCACGGTCCCGGGGGTGAGCCGAGGGGACAGGGACATCTGCAGTGACACCTGCATAGCACCGCCCCTCTTGGGACCCTGGGCAATGGGAGTGGTGTGGGGCCACACTGGCCCTGCCCAGAGTCCCACGGCCACCCAGGTGCTGGCTCATGGCAGGGACAGTGAAGGACATGGCCAGGCTGGAGGAAAGGACGGAACGACCGCGGTGCCACGGTGACATTTGCAGCCTGATCCCAGGAACGTCCTCAAATCCTGACACATCCCACAGCCACCGTCTGGTGGCAGACCTTGCTGCTGGAGAGAAAACCCACTCATCCCCGGGGCTGTGGGAGAGAAATGGGAATTTCCCAGGGTCGAGGACAAAAGGATGCGTAAGGGCCGGAGCATCAGCGTTGTGCACAGGGCTGGGACAAATTTCAGGTCTGATCTCTGCATGTCTAATGAAAAGAGAAGCCTCCCCGCACAGGCTGTTCCACTGCAGCAGGGACAGGCTCAGATGCACGCCGAGGGAGGCACGCAGATGCCAGCATAATTAGCCACAAAATAGACTTTTCAGTATCACACAATGACAAAGGAAAATAAAAAAGCCCTGCGTGCTGATAATTCCTCAGCGCGCCTCGGTGACAAGGAACTGGGACAGACCTGAGCTTCCACTGAGCCAGAGGAAAAGGTATTTTTAAAAAGCAGATTATCTGGTTAAACAGAGGGCAGGGGGCTGAGCCAGGAGATAATGGGGGTGTCTGTGACAGCTTTATTAGGAAGTGCCTAACGTCAGAGTGATTTCACAGAGGCTCTCGGAGCGGGGGCTGACTCTGGGAGCCGGATCCCCGCCGGGGAGCCTCGGCAGGGCTGTCACACGGGCTGAGATGGCGACTGGCCCCGGCTCCGTGCACCGGGGGACAATGGGAGCGGCAGGGATGTGCTGCAGGGAGTCACCACCTGCGTGTCCTCCGGGGGCACCACCTGAGGGGTGCGGTGGGCGAGCGCTGTATCCATGAGCTGCCAGCAGTAGGAGCAGCTCTGCTAAGCCGAAAGAGGGGAATGCTCAGCCACACGGAGCAATGCCGTTGCCTCCACTGTCCAGACCGGCAGGCCTGGCCCAAACACCTTCCAGGCTCAGCAGGGGCGAGACACAGCCCTTGCTTGGCCTTGCAGCTGCCACCCAGGATGCTCTAACCTGCATTTCGCAGGGTTTCCTTGCTTCTGTCTCGTTTCTTGCTGTGTCACGTTCTCACAGGGTGCAGAGACCCCGCAAAGCCGGCACTGCAGCCCTGCAGCTGATCCCAGCCAAGGACGGTCCTCAAGGGTGGTGGGCACTGAACAGGCTCCCCAGGGAATGGGCACGGCCCCAAGGCTGCCAGAGCTCCAGGGGCGTATGGACAATGCTCTCAGGGGCAGAGATCTGTTGTGGTGTCTGTGCAAGGCCAGGAGTTGGACTCAATGATCTTTCTGGGTCCCTTCCAGCTCAGAATATTCCACGATTCTGTGATTCTCATCACATCTCCAGCACCTTTTGCTTCCAGGACCTGCAGAGTGTTACCAGCTCCAGCTCTCGGGGTCCCGCTGCCCGCCCTGGCAGGACACCATGTCCCACACGGGCTCCTCCTGGCACTGACCCCTGCAGTGCTGGGCTCCCAGGGGTTTGGAAATGCACAGCTCCAGGGTGCACGGGCAGGACATTGATGGGATGGCTGCATGGGAATGGGGCTCATCCTTTCCTTCTCCAGACTCTTCAGTCAGGGCAGGGACCCAGCCTGGCATCAGAGTGTCACCAGTGCGCACTAGCAGGGCGCTCACCACTGAGAAGCCCAAACTGTGATCATCCTATTCCCAGGGACCAGCCAGCAATGCAGGGTACCAGAGGAAAACAAGGCTTTGCCAGCGTGACTCCTGGCCTAGGTCTCTGGAAGCAGCTGTAACTGGGAACAGGGGCACTTGAACCTGTCTCTAATCCCAGATTTTACATGAGCTGAACAGGTCCTGAGCAGCTTGCCTGGGGCTTACAGTGGGATTGACAGGCGCTCCCACGCTGCCCGGGTGCCCCGGCCAGCCCGAGCTGCCCCGAGTGGCTCCCGTCAGCCAGGCCAGGGCTTCCCCGTGAGAAGAGGGCAAACTCAGATCCTGGGGCTGGCCTCGAACGTGCCCGGCCGCGGCTCTGTCCACGGGCATCAGAGGGAGGATGCAAATCCGGGTCCCCGGGAACAAAAGGCTGCGGCGCCTCTGCCCCCAAAGCTGCCAGCTCAGCGTGAGAGGACTCCCCAGGGCTCGGGGCAGCCTGCAATGAAGCTGTCTCTGACAAGGGGAGCTAAAGATGTAAGAGGCAGCATGAAATCACGGGTGACAACCATAACAGGCAGCTCCAGACGTGCGAGGGGGAGCAGGAGCCGTGCTGCATCCACCCGGGAGGCTCGGCTGCCTTTGTAGGGAGTGGTGCCTGCGGTGGTGGGGCTGGGGACTGAGGGAGGAGGAGATGGAGACAGACCTTGCACTGGCCCCACTGCCTGGCCATGCTCTGTCCTGTCTCCCCAGCACAGGGAGTGGGTGACACGTTGTCCCAGCCCTGGCCATGATTCCAGCTGCTGGAGCTTGCTGTCCAACGCTGCAGCCCTGAATGAAATGTATTAACACAAAGGAGATCACAGCACCCAGAGTGCAGGATGGCCCTGCCATCTTCCCCTGCTGCAAGAGCTCACCTTGGCCAGGCTGCAGGTGCTGGGGTGCTGTCTGTGGTGTCAGGGATGCTGTCTGTGCTGGGATGCTCTCTGTGCTGGGATGCTGTCTGTGCTGGGATGCTGTCTCTGTGGTCTGCCCAGCTGCCCTCATCACCTCCTCCCACCACGAGCTCCACATTTCCCCTTTGTGTGCCTCTGCACAAGGGCACCAGAATTTAGCCACCCTCTCTTTCAACTTTTCCCCTCTCTCCTTTCCCCCACTCTGTAACAAATCAGTGAAAAGAGGGAAGAGAAGAGGCTCCAATGACAGATGGAGCTGGCGCTATCATCTCTCTTAACTGTCACCGAGAAAATCACACGGCAGCCACTGAAATTCAAATTAGAGTTTTGCTGAAGCTGCTAAAACTCATCAAAAGATATCTTTGAAGTCCACTGGCAGGCTGGTCATTTCTTTTAAATTAGTCCCTGTTGAAAATGAAATTGCAGGGAGTTGGTGTATTAGCATATTGGAGTGAGAGAGACAGCATAATGCCGCCTTTCCAGGGAGCAGAGGCAGTTTGCTCCCGCACAAAGCCCGCACTCAAACCGGGCTCTTACTGCATTAGTTTAAATGAGCGAGTCGTTTCAAAGCGCCCATTAAGGGGGCCGGGCCGGCGCTCGCAGGGGAGGCGGCACAGACGGGTCAGCGCTGGCCCCGTGTCCGTGCCCTCGGAGCCGAGCTCCGGCCACGGCACCGCCGCCCGTGCAAGGGAGGAGCTGCCTCCTTAGCAGAGGCAAACTGGTGACCCAGTCCCAGTCCAGGGACCAGCCATGCCCAGAGTGGATGTTCAGGACGTGCAGCTCATCACAGCCCTCTGCGGGGATGCAGAGCCAGGATCAGTCCCACAACAGCAGGGACAGTCCCCTCCCCAGGCTTTTTCCACATTGTGCTTTATTCCAGCACTTTCCAGACAGATTGGAGTCTGCATCCCGCTGTCACAGAGGTAGCTGAGCCCCAGGGAAGGGCCCTGGAGATCCCCAGACCGTCCCAGGAAAGCTGCAGCAGCAGCAGCAGGAGCCCCAGGCAGACCACCTCTGACCATTTGGCACCGGAAAATAGGATCAGTCCCGGCAGTGGCTTCTCCTCACCTGAGCCCCAGGTGCCTTGCGTCCCAGAGGTGCCTGCTGGAGGTGAGTGCAAGCATTCGTGGCTCTTGTGGTGGGACTCCCCTGAGACACTGGAAACCAGTGACTGGATACAGTGGGGTGATGGCCAGTGGCCCCAGGAAGCGCCTCCCATTAGTGGATGTTTTCAACATGGACAAAACTGAGCTGACATCCCGCCCCAGCTCAGTCCAACAAGGCATTTGCCCAGAAATACTGGGGTTTAGGATGAGTACCAGCCCCCTTCTCATCTCCCAGCACTGCACCACGCCACCCTCCCCTCCCCTGGGAGGCTGAGCACAGCATTCCTGCACTTCAGGAGGTAGCCAGCCACTGCCCCCTCTTCCCCCAGCCCCACTAGCCCAGGATATCCAGTTTCCTCTGCCCGCCCTGAATCTCTGAGCAGAGACTTCCCTGTCAGCCCGAATCCTCGAGCAGACAGCTGCTGTTGGATAGAGCTGTTTCTTTCATTCCCGGGCTGATGTGATGGGATTTGGAGTGGCACCAGTCACACTCTGGCGTCTCGACACAGAACGTCTTCGAGCCAAGAGCTATCGGCTGCAGATTGCGCAGGGCTCCGAGAGGGGCTGGGAGCAGGTCAGAGGCGCAGAGTGGGGCCAATTCCCCCCTGAACTGCGGGAGAAGACAGAGCAGAACTTGCCCCAGAGCATGTAACCTGTGACATTTTCCTGAGCTGATGCAAATTGCACCAAGGCGGGCGGAGAGCTGAGCTCCTGCCGCTGCCAGCACACACGGCACGAGCCGAGCAGAGGCTTTTGCTGAGGGTTTTGTCAGAAAGGTCACACAGTCCAGGGCTGAGCCTGTCCTCCAAATCGTTAGCTCCTTACTGTGATCTTCCCTGGATTTCTGACAAAAGCACACGGGGAGGCACAGATCCAATCTAGCAAAGACACCATCAGGGTGTGTAGCGAGAAGGTTTTTCTCCACCACCCTTGTTGGTTCACGGCATTTAACTGCACTTCCCAGCCTTGACTGGGCCAAACACCAAAGTGTTGGGTGGCGTGGGGATGCTCTGAATGTGCTGCAGTCTGTGGTGTGGTGTAGCCCAGCACCCCAAATTCCCAGGCAGCAAGCAGGGAAGCTGGTGCCAGGCTTATGAGAGTGTGTTTCTGCCACCCAACCCCACATCCCCTGTGTGGGAGGAGGCTTGAAGCAGCAACTGCAGTTTGCCAAGGATCACTAGCCTCCAACTGGGAAGGAAAAGCAGTGCCCAGGGATCACTGGCCACATCCACCATGGTTGCTTTTCGTAGTATCACAGAATCAGGGAATCATAGAATACCCTGAGCTGGAAGGGACCCACCAGGATCATCAAAGTCCAACCCCTGACCCTGCACAGACACTCCAACTATCCCATCCTGTGCCTGAGAGTGTTGTCCAAATGCTCCTGGAGCTCTGGCAGCCTTGGGGCCGTGACCATTCCCTGGGGAGCCTGTTCAGTGTCTCAACACCCTCTGGGGGAAGAACCTTTCCCTGATATCCAGCCTAAGCCTCCCAAGCTTTGACAAGCAGGTGGCCAGTTGGCTTGCAACTGGTGGGATCACATCCTGGTCACCTCATGCAAGGCACTGCCTGAGGTGGAAGTTCACACCTCTGATTCAGGTTTTCAGGGTCTCATCTCATCCCCTTGCATTCCCACAGAAATCCTATCCCTTGGCTGACCCTATCCCTTCCCTGGGGAAGCAGTAGGATGCCCAGAAAGCCATGACAGAAACAAAACCCAGAGCCTGCAGGGCACAGCCAACCTCATTAACTTCTCATTCAGTGCTCCACTTCCTCTTAGGGACAAAGGCTTTAAATGTCACCACTTTCTGCTGTAACAACCCAAGGGGTGCTGGCACACCCAGCAGTCCTTGATCTCAAGCCCAAGCCTGGGGAGGTTTCCAGCACGTGGGCATTGCAAGAGCCAACAGGGTCCCACCAGCCTGGCTGTCAGCTCCCCAAACACCCCTTGGCTCAGCCCAGAGAGCCTCGTGTGCTGTGGGAGTCCCTTCTCAGGATATTGAAGGACAGGATTGTTTCCTATGGGATCATGAGAAAAGTCAGCTGGAGGAGGGGAGTGGGGAATTCATGTCCCAGGCACGGCCAAGTGTCAGTCCAGGGACCAGGATGATGGCCTAACATCCAACAAGGCTCTCACCTGAAGTGATCTTGAGACTTCCCCGTTTAAACCTGCTTGGTTTACCTGTTGGTAAGCTCAAAAACCAGGAAAACCTCAGTGGGAGAGTGCATGAATGGGAAGGGGATTTTATTTAATGCCACTTTCAAGATGAACCCACCCACTTACCCCTGGCACCCAGCAGTGCCCAAGTGGTGTGAGCAGAATCCCTTGAGTGTGACAGAAGGGTCACAGGAGGTCAGCCCATGTCCCATCCCCAGCTGCAGGGACAACAAACTGGCTTCAAACCCCTTTGGGAGGCACTGGTGGTGCCAGGGTGATCTCTCACCTTGGAGTCCTTGCTTCCCTCCCCTCACAGATCACAGGCCAAGTCGCTGCCCACTGCACTGGTGGTTGTGTCTTCGTTCTGCACAGCCACAGCCACAGCCACAGCCACAGCCGCAGCCTTCCTTCCAGAGGCCTTTCCCAATTAAACCCTCTGCTGCCGGGTGTCCCAGGGCAGGGCACAAAGGCTGGGTGTGCAGGACGGGTACAGAGGGAGAAGTCCAAGCCATGAGCTGTTTTCAGGGCAGGTCTGTGCCCTGGGGGGGAGGAAGAACGGATCTGAATTTCTGCAGGCTGGTGAGGATTTCCCCTCTGCTGCTCCAAGGGGACCCCTCACACTGACACACACAAACTGCACAGCATCCCTTCAACATCTTGCCCAAAGGAAGGATCTGCCAGAGAGGAAAATACAGTTTCAAGTGTTTGTGGACAGCTTTATCATCCTTACGGTTTTGCCATCAGCCTTGGTGTCTGGTGGTGAATAGTCCAGGGTCCACTGAGGCAGCTGGAGAATCAGCAACGGGGTGACTGCACCAGGAACGCAGACAGGTAACCAGGAAACCAAGATCTCTTTAATGCTACTGTGTTGGTTTTGCACAGCCTGGTTCCTGGTAGTGGGGG